>JASDQU010245271.1:108657-138355 GCA_032191745.1 Picea mariana | reverse complement strand
TGTGATTAGGTAGGTAGGCCCTTGGTTCCAGATTTTGAACCAAGGCTCTGATAACATATGTAAAAGCCGTATCAAATAAACAACCATTTTAATTTTACAACATAATCATAAAATTCAAGAAATTTCTATAAGTTAGCACATTCGCCTACAAATTTTCAATAATAATAAAATTTTAACATAGATTAAAAAAATGCATCATTTGAAATTCCTGACCCTGATGCTAATAGCCGTCCATTGTCCAAATGCCTTCTCGACCGCTGCTGCATCGTGAAACACTGCCCCAAAATCGTTCCTCCCTGCCAACTAGGTAGCTCCCTAGCTCCAGGATATCAACGGATATCATGGCCCTCCGTGCCCAAAACCCCCAGCAACCCTGGTGCACTGATACAATCTCACTCCCAAATTTTCACTTCTCTCTGCAATACTCAGAGCTCCCAAAATCCATCCCCCAACTCCCATAGAATAACCTCCCCTCCAACTCCTTCCCTTCCTTATCCCTCCTTCACCGACTTCCCCGGCCTCATTTACTCCCTACCTAACTCATTTATTACCTCCTTATCCCTTCCCGTTAATGCCCCTTATCCCCTTTATTTAATAACTTATCCCCTTTAGTTAATATGTTATCCTGTATCGAGTACATAAATTAATTTAATAATATAATTTATTATCCTTCTTTTTTTATTTATTACCTTATTAATTAATAAATTAATTAATACTTCAATTAATCATAAAAAAACATGAATAACCAATTAATAATAATTAATTAGCAAATGTTATTTTAAGAAATAATTAAGGTTTAGTTATTCTTTTAAGACAATTATATTATTAATTTAATTATAATTAATTATCATATGCACCTATTTAAGCAGGGTCGTTACATCCTCCTCTAGATCATGTAATACACAACAATGACATTATTCACATAACATCTACGCACCGAGAGAATGTTCTTGATATCATCTTGTTTTGATATTATATTATTTTCAACTTTTCCATCCAATTGATTCTTTCCTTGCCTTGACATGCCATGCCTTCCCTTGACATGTCTTGCCTTGCCTTGAAATGTCATGCCCTGACTTGACTTGACTTACCATGCATTTCATTTCCATGCCATTCCTTGCTTTCACATGCCTTTCCTTGCCTTCACATGCCTTTCCTTGACATACCTTTCCTTGCCTTGACATTCCATTGCCTTGACTGAAGGAATTTCCTTGATGCCTATTCTCCTAAAGCTCAATAAAGCAATCTCACCATGGCAATATTTCTTTGCAACCGGGCTCTTAAACCAAGTTTGGAATTTCAATATGTACTCACCATGTTGTACATCTTACAATGGCATTGGTCATCAATATCTAGGCTTGTAGTTTGAATCTATAGAAGACATTGATATATCGGATCTTCAAGGAGACCACATTTAAGCTCAATAGCTCATCATCATTATGTATTGATCATTTGAGATTATTCCATGGTATGTAGGGGAAGACAAGAACAATAATGAATTTAGAGTTAATGACCTACCATGTTCATTCACTGTCATAAAGGACCACAAAAAAAAACAAGTTAAAACTCCATGAATATACAATATAAAACTTACAACACAAAAGGAAAAGAAAAATTCTCAAGGATTAGATACAAGGACATGACAGTGTAACATTATGTACATACATTAAGCTTCTTGAACACAATATCAAAATTCATTCTCCATGAATATATCTTCTAACATGTATCAATTCAAAATGTTCTCTCACTCATAAAGCATCCATTCCTTATATAGTTCACGGAAAGAAAGTTCTCAGAGTTACAAATATAAAAAAATATAAGGAGATGGAGTATGGAATTCAATCTACAAATGAAAAGGCCATGTCAATATCCCATCTTGAATTTGCACACGGATTTCAAACATTAGATTTCATCTTCATACATGATTGATGATGGAGATTCAAATTCCAATTCAAAAATATCAAGGAGGCAACCTTAAGAGATCAATAAACCCTACTCTGTTTTGAGCGAGCCCAAAGTCTGGATAGATTATATATAGTATAGGTCAAGTTTACTAAGTACCCATAGCAAGAAATCTACTATGAATGGTTCTTCTCATTTAAAATTCAAATGAATCATTGTTATTTCCAAAGAAACAAATTTGCCCATTACACTACGTCTCGAACATACAAGAAAAATATAGTATTTTGAAAATTTCTGAATTGCTCTCATATCTCCAAAGTAGTTATCAAAGAGGCATGTTGAATCCAAGAACAACCTATATCCAATATAGTAATATTCATACAACCATCATTTCGAGGAAAATTGAACAGAGTAACAAGAAATAAGGATTGGGATACAAAATAAAGTATAGATTTGTCCAGCTCCCATGTGTTGATTTCAAATGGAAACCTAGGCATGCACAACAGACTTGTGGCTGATGTGCATGACAAATTGGCATGCACAACAGCCACAGGGTTTTTGTGCACGTAAATTTCTCGAAGCCTAAACCCTTGGGATGATTGTAGATAGTTTGAGTTTGTCAAATATTTTAAGTATTGATAGAGCCAAATCTAACGTCAAGAGAAGGTAAACAGTGTAATTCTGAGTTTCCAAAACTCAAATCCTAGCTCCCTAAGATGATTGAAGAAAGTAATTGATTCTATTGAAGAGTCTAAATATTTTCATAACCCAAGTTAACATCAAGCTAAGGTAAAAAGTATAAGTGTCAACAATCTAATTTTTAGTATAATGGAGAAACATTGAATTGTTGAAAAATATCAAGCATAACAAGGAAGACTTTCATGGAGAAATGTAAAAAGAAATCAAAGACCAAGGAAAATCCCAACACCATAACTGAGGATAGAGGAATGAGTTAATCTCAGAGATAGAATAATAATAGGAACGAGATTCTTGCTTATATTATCAAAGGAATAAGTAGAGTGGGGTAGACCCTGAGTAAAAAGACAACATCTAGCAAAGACGATTAATCAAATACGAAGATGGTAGCTAGATTTAATAGAATGGAACCTACAAACCCTTCTAAATTGTATGCCAATACTAAAGTGAATGACGCATTCCAAAAATCTAATTGGTTTGAATACTTCAATAGGCATCAAGGGTTTGATGATGGAATTTCCCTTGAATTTGCACATAATTTCCAAAACTTGGAGGAACAAGAATACATGATCATAGTTAAGGGATTACAAATCCAAATAAATGAACCTATGTTGGTGATATTTACAAGACTCCCTATGGGATTTCCATGGGAAAAGGAGGAAAGGAAACTAGCCTTATATGCAAAAAGGGTCTTCTTTGGGTCGTATGAAACAATGGAAGAGAACAAGAATGGTTTTAAGAGAGATAATTTTCCTTCACCGAGAGATGAGGTGGTCTTGCACATAATGAAATACATAACTTGTGACGGAAGGAATATCATGGTCTATGCATTTCACTTCAAATTGTTACATCATCGAATACATTTTCTATCAACATACTTGCAAAGAACTTGAGCATTCCTTATTATTTTTTACAGTCTCCAAGAGAAATGAGTTCTAAAGTGTAGGTATGAAAGGTGGATGCATTAGCCCATCATCGGATTATCAAGCTAATTGTACATGATACATTGGATGGGAAAAGTTTCAAAATCACCTGGGATAAGTTATTAACCATTAGAAAAGAAGAATTTGTGTCCCTACAAGATAATATGAACCAAGAGGTAGCCCAATAGAATATAGGAAGAATACAAATATTGGTGGCAAGGCATGTATGAGCAAAAGAGGAGAACACACAAGAAGACAAACATACAGGAGGAAGAAAAATAAGTGTCTACTAGAAAATAGGAGAATGATAGGGACGTTGCTACTAGTTTGGTCCATATGGGCACACCATATAGAAGTCCCCTCAAAATTACTATAGGCAACCCATAGGGAGGGAAACAAAGTAGAGCCACAAGGGAAAGGAATATGTCCCAAATAGCAAACAAGTTGTCTATTATTGAACACACACCTACCATAGACATTGAGGAGGACATACCTTCTATCCCAACAAAGGATTTGGGAGAATCCCATGGGGAACTCATGCTAAGAATAATAATCCTAGCATAAAGGACTCCATTGTCCAATTAGAATAAGCTAGGTAAAAATCCCTAAGTTGGAAGACAATGGCAGAAGACAAAAGGAAGTTAGAAATTACAACTATGGTAAACTCCAACCACTGTTGGGAATCATATTGTGGACTTATATAAAAAGTTCTAAATCTTTAAAATGTAACATTTGGAGGATAGGAAACAACTAGAGAATGAGAATGGGGATTTAAAAGAAACATTGGAAAAACAAAGAAGGGAGGTTGAAAATAAAGTGGAGAAAACTTAGGTAGAATAAATTTCCCATAAGACCATTAAATTTACAAAGGACATGCTCTCTTGAAGGCATCATGCAAGAACATACACCCTTTTTTTCAAAGAGAAAAGGCTCAAGCATCAACTGGGACAAATTTCCAAGAGCCTCCCTCATGAGTTGGACACTCAAAAAGAGTTCACATAGGCATATCAATGATGCAATGAAGAAGATAAAAATAATCTCTATGAGTTTTATCTTCACAATTTTGTGATGCCTCACCCTTGCAAATGGTCCCCTAATCCCTATGTAGGGGATATCCAAATCAGAGCATTTTTCTCGTAGGTAAAAAATGAGGAGAAAAGGGTTGTCGAGGCACAAAGATACAAGAATAAATAGTTGAATAACACCCTTTAGGTGATGTATAAAACCACTAATCCTGAAGAAATACTCAAAAACCATGCAAGGTTGAATTCTAACATAGATTTAGTGAACATGCTTGAGGAGAATTCGAAGGGGGAAATTACACATTGTAAAGTCATGATGAAGAAATCAAAAGATAAATCGGTGAAGCTTTTTCAAAACAAGTGGGAGAAGATTTCACTTACCTTGAGAAATATGGAGCTTCAATTTCCATCTAATTTGAAATTTTCTTTCTTCAAGGTCGGCATATGCATTGATACCCTCAAGATAATGAAGCTTAATTGGATAGGACTTACATTCAAATATCTATTACTCCTCCATCAATCAATTCCATCCTAGTAGTCTATGATGGGGAGATGGATGAAGAAGAAGAGAAAAATAGATGGGGTGACATAGAGATAAGGGTAGGATATCATAGAAGGGATGGAGTTACCCAAATTGTAGCTATGACTTCAGGTAGATAGCATACAGGGATCAACAATCAAAGTAGGAGGATTGATCAAGGAAAGGATCAAATTTTGAGGGACTGTTTTGTTGCACATGAGCATGCAAAACCTCTAGCTAGGGGGTAATGATGGGCCTCTATATTGTATTATATGTATCCCATTCTATATAAACATTTAATAGTTTTTCCCTACAACTACACCTTCATATGAAACATTTGTGTATTTTAATGATCATTGAGGTTATTGTGACATCTGCTTGCCATTCTATGCTTAATTTTCTGAATTAATAAGTATGAATGTGATGAACATTGATCTTTAACCCCAATTGATTATATGGTTTACAAAACCCCAATTGATTATATGGTTCACAAAGAGTCTAGTCTATTATTTATTTTTGTTTTCCTTTACTATTCGGCTCTAAATTGGGTGTCATTAGCGTCGAATTTAGCACCGTCCAGTGGACAAAATGAAATCAACTTGGGGTGCTAAATCTGGCGCTAATGGCGCCCAATTTAGAGTTGAAGGAAAATAAAATTCATTATTTAGATAACACGAAATTTGGACAACACGAAATTAAAAAAATAATAGAGCCCATGCACCGAAAATGAAAACTAAAATAATAGAGCCCGTGCACCCAAAACAAAAATGAAAATAATAGAGCACAAAATTTGAATAACACGAAATTAAAAAAATAATAGAACCAGCACACCCATAATGAAAAAGAAAATAATAGAGTCTGCGCACCCAAAAGCAATATTTTGTGCATTCATGATACTCCAATCACAATTTTAGATCTCATGCACACCCTTCATGATACTCCAGCCACGATTTTAGATCCCGCGTGCACCCAAAAGAAATGGTTTGTGCATTCTCGAATATCATATCCAAAAGAACCACCCACATAAATGGAAGGGGAAAACATGGGAAGATCCTCACCCAAAGAGACAGAGGAAGTTGATAGACGCAAAGGAACGGTGACAAGCAAAGGGCAAGCGTGGTAAGATCCTCACCCGCAAAGACAGAGGCAGTTGATCGACGCAAAGGATCATCAAGAAATCATGTTAATGATCTATATCCACCCACAGATGATGAACAGTAAGGAACAGTGAGAAAGCACCACCCACAGATGATGAACAGTAAGGAACAGTGAGAAAGCACCACCCACAGATGATCTATACCCACTTGATCTCGTTGACACGTATTATTTCAAAATTATAAAAGAAGAAATTTCCTCTATATATATAGGGTTTATTGTTTTTATTTTTAAATTTAAAATAAGAAATTAATCATACATATATAGGGACATGACCCAGAGAAACTGAAAGAGACAATGGATTCTATATTGGGGGTAGAAGCACTGAAGAAACTAGAAGGTATGGACTTGTCCATGCTTGCCAAATATGTGGAAGAACAATCTGCTAAATGCACTAAAACATTCCAACCAAACCAAACCTATCAAATAGAATTGATTGATTCCCCATCAACTCCTGGATCGTGCAAAAGATCAAGGAGAAATTCAATCTCAGTAACCTCTAAGAATGTGGAACAGGGAGTAGAGACGTCCAATGTACCAACCACTCCTAGGTCACAGATTTCTTCCACCACCAGTACATGTTATGCATCTTCCATTGGTACATACAAAACCAAGGTAGCATATGATGTTTCTGGGAATATCAAAATGACAGATGACGGGAAAGTGTTCATGCATAGGTTGGAGGAATCATGCCTTCAACAATTCAAAGAGAATCTACATATTCCATTCTCGAAGATACCCTTGCACCTTCAAAAAGTAGTCATCAATGACATGGAGACTAAATTTGAGACAGGTTGGTTAGTAAAGCAAATAAAAAAAGAAATCACTCAAAATTGCAAGAGATTTTGTTGCAACCAAATGAAAAAGATAAAACGAATTCCTCTCGAGCTAAGGAACAAAATAAGGTCAATTGATGTAAGTGTGAAATTATGGAAAGAGCTCATGAAAGCATGTGATAGAGAGGATTCATGGAGGAATTCATGTGAGGAGAGCATACATGTATTTGAATTTTCGACACTAGATTATTTCAAATTCATTAAACAATTTTTATATTTTATTGGTTCATGATCTAAATTGAATTAGTGTATGTTTCAGGACAAGGCCTTGAAGGTCAGGCTTGCCAAATTTCGTACCACACATCATAGTGGCCAAACAGGATTAGAAGCCTCAATATGCAAGTTTGTAAGTCCTTGAAATATCTGAAATGATATTTTTTTAAAATTTTGTACAAAAAAGTAAATGATTTCATATTAATTACTTTAACTAGTCCATCTTCCATGTTTTGACAGGAGAAACGATATGGCCATTATCCATCACAATACTAATTCGAGATGATACAAGAAAAAAAGTGGTTTGATTTTGTTATCTGGATGGAGAATGAGGTATCATTAGTTGAATTTCAATAACTTAGTTGGATATTGTTATGTTAATATGACAATTTGCATTTCTTGTGTTGAGTTGTTTATTTATGTGTAGCTTGAGTCAGATGGCTTTAGTGAAACTATACAAAACAAATTGGCCCCTTTTCTCTCTTTCTCTTAAAGAGTCTTAGAAGAATGGCATGGTCAAATAAAATAAACGTTTGTATTGATCCTTGTTTCCCTTCATGAGCATATTGCTCCTAATGGGGTTGGAATGGCTTGATAATAACAAGGACTAGAGTCCTCTAACTCAAATCCCCTATCATATTCTCACATTCATCCTTCTTATTTGTTGGTGGGGTAAAGATAGAATGTATCTCTCCATTTTAAGCAAATGGTGTATTTTGGAGTGGATCTCATCCATAGGCCTTTAGGTCTTTTATCAATAATTGGTATCTCAAATGGGCCTTGTTCATATTTTCCCATATCTTTGATGTCCTTGAAACCCATGATTTGGATTATGGGAAAGACCTGTTGTTAGGTTTAGATTTATCATGTCTTAGAAAAATCATATTCATCCTCATCATTATCATCTACCTCATCATGATTTTAACCCCCTTCTCCTCATCTAAAGGAGGTGTGTTTCCAATTACACCATGCCTTAGGTCAACAGAACACCAGTTTTGTTGGACTCATGGCACCGGATTCCAGCTAGGGGGTCCCCTCTCCTCTGATTTTGTCGCCCAGAAAAGTGCTTGTTAGAGGATCTTAGGAACTAGGGTTTAGCTCAGTGAGGCACAATGTAAATATAACACAGGGGGTCAGCTATTAAAGCCCATGTGTCGGGCAATTTGGTCATGTGGGCATTGGTCACACACCTTCCGGAGCTTAAAAAAGTTAGTTACATTGCCCGGTTGTGATTTTGTTCCCCCAGACCAAATTGACATTGTGTCCCTGAATGGCTTCAGTAGTTGATTTTCAACTTGCCATAGCAACCAAAAAGTGCCTCGGATCGATGAAATGTCAATTCTGTTGGACTCCTGGCATTGGATTCTAGCTTGGGGGACCCCTCTCCTCTTATTCCTTCGCCCAGAAAAGTGTTTGTCAAAGGATATCTAGAACTAGGGTTTAGCTCAGTGAGGCACAATGCAAATCTGGCATAGGGGGTCAACTTTCCCAACCCCTATGTCGGGGGATTTTGGGAACTATGGTCATGTGGGCGTTGGTCATACACACCTTCTAGAGCTTATAGAATTCAATTACGTCGCTCGATTGTGATTTTGTGTCCCTGGACCAAATTGGCATTGTGTCCTTGGATGGCTTCAGGAGGCGAGTTGCAACTCGCCATATCACCCAAACCATGCATCGAATCGACAAAACTCCAGTTCTGTTGGACTCCTGGCACTGGATTCCAGCTAGAGGGACCCCTCTCCTGTGATTTCATCGCCCAGAAAAGTGTTTGTTAGAGGATCTCTAGAACTAGGGTTTAGCTCAGTGAAGCACAATGCAAATATGGCACAAGGGGTCAACTTTCAAAGCCCCTGTGTTGGGTTATTGTGGGCACCATGGTCATGTGGTATTTGGTCATACACACCTTCTGGAGCTTACAGAACTTGTTTATGTCACTTGGTTGTGATTTTGTGCCCTCTGACCAAATTGTCATTGTGTCACTGAATGGCTTCAAGAGGCAAGTTGCAACTCACCATAGCACCCAAACCATGCCTCGAATTGATGAAACGCCAGTTCTGTTGGACTCCTAGCACCGTATTCCAGCTAGGAGGACTCGTCTCCTCTGATTTCGTCACCCAAAAAGTGCTTGTTAGAGGATCTTCGGAACTAGGGTTTAGCTTAGTGAGGCACAATGTAAATCCGACATAAGGGGTCAACTTTTGAATCCCCTGTGTTAGGTGATTGTGGGCACCATGGTCATGTGGACGTTGTTCATACACACCTTCCAGATCTTACGAAACTCAGTTACGTCGCCCGGTTGTGATTTTGTGCCCCCGGACCAAATTTCCATTGTGTCCCTGAATGGCTTCAGTAGGAGAGTTGCAACTCGCCATAGCACCCAAATCGTGCCTCGGATCAATGAAACGCCAGTTCTGTTGGACTCCTGACATTGTATTCCAGCTAGGGGGACCCCTCTCCTATGATTTCGTCACCAAGAAAAGTGTTTTTTAGAGGATATATAGAACTAGGGTTTAGCTCAGTGAGGCACAATGCAAATCTGGCACAGGGGGTCAACTTTAAAATCCCCTGTGTTGGGAGATTGTGGGCACTGTGGTCGTGTGGGCATTGGTCATACACACCTTTCGGAGTGTTATCACTCTATGATTTCTAGAGGTTGTAGAAGAAATGACAGAGGTAACAACAAAACCACTTTGGAAGCTGGAATCTAGCCTTGCCAGCTTCAGAGAGGGGTCTCTCTCTAAGATTTAGATTTGTTTGGATTAAAATATTAGGCTAGTTATGATAGTTCATGGTTTCTTTGTTTGATTTGAATTGTTTGGTTGATTAAATGCTTAAATTACCATTGGGCTATGGAGTCTGTCTCTTAAAATAGGGATCTGATTCAGTTTTTATAAAGTTTCTTCACAGGGAAAGGTATTTAAACTAATTCGATCTTGTAAATTTGGGTGAAGTGAATAGGAATAAGTGAAATAAATTCCATTAAGTAAAAGATCAATTAAGAATTTATTTACTTAATTTCAGTTGAAAACATAGAAATTATTCAAAGCCAGAAACAGAGTATATTAATATAAATTCTATTCTTCAACCTTCTCTTGAATAATTCAGATTAGAAATGATAAACAAAGAAAGTAAAACATAAACATAGATAGATTCACGTCACCAATAGTTTGACACAAGAATCTTTTGAAAGAGCCTTCTTTATTACTGATCAATCCACTTGAATTGTACAATAGCCTTCTTGAATGCAAAAATCAACCCCTCATACTTCGAAATGAGAAGTATTTATAAATTTATTTACAAAAGATCATGTCATAACTGATTAGGATATATTTTAGGAATATCTAAACAAACTCTATCTCTAATCACAAAAATGTAGGACTATTTAGATCGGCTCAGACCACAACTTAAATTATTTTTCACTTTAACCTTAGAAAAGGTGCTCAATAAAGTCAATTGAAGAATATAACACATCAACATTTTAATTAATCACTTGACTAATGTTTCATTGTCCCCCACCATGCTAGGATGTTGAAATGTGTGGAAGACCTTCCTTGTTACATTATCAACACTCCCTCTTAGCTAGGAAGGCATTTTCTCTCAACCCCTTATCATCCATGAACTTCATGAACTTTTGTATGTTCAATGCCTTGGTAAAAATATTTGTTATCTTCTCATAAGTCTGTATGTAGTCAAGCCTTACAACTCCTCTATGTACACAATACCGGATGAAGTGAAACATTATGTCAATGTGCTTGCTACAATCACGAAACATCGGATTCTCAGACAGCCTGTTGCAACTCTAATTATCACAGTGAATCACTGTAGCCTCTAGCTCATGCCCAAACAGTCCCAAGAGTAACTTCCTCAACCACAGTGCCTCATTGATCTGGATTTATGAGCGGAAAGAAATGAATAATAGACTTAATATAATAACATAGAGATAAGGAGAAAACCAACAGATATCTAGTGAACAATAACTTCTATTGAATACAATAAAATAGGTTGAAACTGTAAAATTGCAAAACTAAAAACAACTTGCTCGAATGGTGGTAGCTATCTCTAAGAAGAGATGCGGTTGCTACGTGCATCCATCTGAGAAGAATGATTACAATGAGGCTCCAAAGGCCCTTTTAACATTACTCATGAATTCCAAAACCCTAGACATCCAAAAAACTAACCCTAGGAGATGAAACGCCAAAATTTATGTGGGACTTGATGGGTAAGTTGGTACCTCAACTTCTCGGGGTTGTAACTTTTGCATACAACCTCTGTTTTAGGCATGTGATAGCTCGTTGGAAAGTTCTTCTAAAGAAATACACATTATGATGTCAAACTTTGACTCCATCTACATTTTGACTGTGGCAAGCCAAAAAAAACATTGTTTAGGGCCCCAAAATGGCCCTGGAAATACAGAAAGATGTGTTGACATGAAAACTTTCAAAATAAGCTAGTTGGATTAGGTGGATGGAAACCAATCTCCACAGGGAAGATGTGTAGGGATTCAGATATCCCTAGAAGTGTAGAACCCACAATTAAAAATAACTACAGAAGAATGTTTTGAACTAAAAAATAGTCAAGAGGAGTCAGTTGGAATAGGTGGGTGGCCACCAATATCCGTTTGAATTATTCCTCCCCCATTAGGAAGCAATGGTCTCAATTGCATTGAGTTCCCCCATCAGGTGAGAAAAATTATGTTGAATTTGGCCCTAGGTGAGCCACTTGCCTTGGTGTAGGAGTTCCCCTTCCTTGACAACCCGAAAAAGCTGGATCCTCTACTTGGGAGTGCCCTTGACCTATGTGTCCACTATCTGATTAGTGGATTCCTATTCCATGCAGTCATGGTTTAGCTCTATTGGTGTCATTTCTTTTGCGATCTCTGAGGTTTCCAATAATGGTGGAAAATATGGTCGAAGGAGGTCCACATTGAACATTGGGTGCAAGCCAAGGAAAGGTGGAGTGTTGAGCTCAAAAGCATTGGTACCCACAGCCTCGGTGATAGTGTAAGGCACATAGCGAAGTGGGAGGAGCTTCCAATGGGGACATGTAAGGTTCTCTTTTGGTAAATGCAACTAGACCTTGTCTCCCACCTGAACCGAGTGTAGCACCATGTGTTGATCATGGCGTTGCTTGTACTTAGCATTGGCTTTCTGCAAAATCTCATGGACCTGTTGGTGGATGTGTTGAATCCTCTCAATGAATCGAGTGGCTTTGTTGGCCTCAGACTTAACGTGGGAATAATATTTCTGTGTTGTTGCAAGAGGTAGTGCAACATCAATGGGACCCAAGGGTTGGAATCCCAGCCCAACCTGAAAGGGGCTATGGTCGGTGGAGCTATGGAGAGACATGTTTTAGTTTTGTTGAACATAGGAAAGACTCACATCCCATGTATGCAGATTCTTAGAGTTATACATGCACAGGATGTGCACAATCATCTGATTCACGACCTTTGTTTGGCCATCAGTTTGAGTGTGGAAGGCAGTGGATTTAGTGAGCTTGGTGTCCAACAGTGACCAGAGACTCGACCAAAATGTGTTAAGGAACCTGTTTTCCTGATCGGAGATGATGGTATGTGGTATCCCAAAATGGACCCACACTCGTTCGAAGAAGAGCTTAGCCATATATGTCGTTGTGATTCTCTTCTTATAGGATGTGAGAATGGCCATCTTCAAAAACCGATCAACCACCACAAATACGCAATCATTGCCTTTCTTGGTGGACGGAAGGCCTGACATGTAATCCATCTAGATGGATTCCCAAGGCCTATTGGGAGTAGGAATAGGGGTGTATAAGCCTTGCTTCTTAATGGTTGGCTTGCAAATGGCATAGGTAGTGCAAGATTTGATATACTTGTTGACGTCCTGTCGAATTTTTGGCCAATAAAAATATTTCTGTAGAATGACCACAGTTTTCTCCACGCCAAAATGTCCTTCCATCCGACTATATTGAGCCTCCCAAATTATCTTTGCATGCTCTCTTGTAGGAACACAGAGATGGCCCAGATAGCATAACATTCCATGACATTTGCATCTGTACCCAAGAGTTGATAGGTGGTGGTGAAGTATGGATCTTGTTGATAAAGTTGGGGCCACTCATATGCCTCATTCCGACAGGAATGGACGGTGGTGAGTGCATCCACGGGAGGTCGACTAAGGCAATCAGCGACACAATTTGTGTTGTTTGTCTTATACTTGATGTTGAAATGGAATTGTTGTAGGCAGGTGGACCAATTATGATGGCATTCATTCTGTACCTTCCCCTATGTCTATATGAACGACGGAGGCTTGTGATCAGTGTGGATGATTGTCTCCTTTACCAGAATGTAATGTTTCCATTGACGACAGGATTGTACAATGGAATACATTTATGTGTCATACGTGGGGTATTTCTGGACAGTATCTAAGAGTGTCTCACTATGGTATGCTACCAGATGATTATGTTGAGTGAGAATTGCGCCTACAGCATAGTCGGATGCATCATTCTCAATCTTGAACAGTTGTTGCAGATTGGGTAAGGAGAGTATTGGAGTTTAGCACAATCGATGCTTCAGATAATCAAATTATCATTGTTGTGCCTTCCCCAACATGAACTTTTCCCTGCCACCGCCTTTGGTCACTTGGCTTAGGGCCCATGAAATATGGGAGAATCCCAACATGAACCGTCGGTAGAATACCAACTCAAAGTTCCACATCCACTTATAACATTAAATAATAACTGGTCTATGTGGAGAGATGTTGTTAAGTATGTAGGGATGGACTTATTTAAATGACTATATTTTATTACGTGAGAATACCAACTCATCTTCACTAACAGGTATCATCCCTTGTGTTTTAAAACATGTTGATTGCCCCAATCTCTACATAAATAAAAATATTCCAAGTAAACAAAACAAAATAAGCAAGATGGTGAAAGGAAATTCAGATTTCAAAATGCAAGAATCTTCGTCGGGGCTATGGATGCCCATTTGTAGCAGAGCAAGGCATGTAATGATGGGGTGTCTACGTTGAGGCTATGGACACTCGTTGGGAGCAGAGCAACACCGGAAGACAAGAGAGGGTGCTCATATGTATCTTCACTCTTATACTCCATCATTAAGAAGACCCCTTAGACTTGACCCTGTTTCAACACATTTGATCATGTTATTAGTAAATGAACTCCCATCAATCACTGCTTTGAGTAGGGAAGATAACAACTAAGGATTTGACATTCTATCCTAACTTATTGTGTCTCATTACTCTTAGAAAAATCTAAGTAGACTAAAATCGAAGTTAAGTTGATCTTTATCTTTCAAAACCATACTTATCATCACAGTATGCTTAGGCTTCAATCATCATCAATTTTATCATTCTTACTATAGATTCAATTCTATTGAGAGAGGATGGCTTTATTTTCTTGTATTATGCTTTATTTTCTTGTATTAGGGTTTTAATTCTTACATTAGGATTTTGTCTTTGTATTGGGGTTTTTCTTCTTTCTTTGTATATAGTTTAGGAAGTTTTGAAATAAAGGGAAAATCATTTCATTAAAGTTTCCATAAGACAAATATGATTCATAGTTTGATTAAGATGCTTGTTATGTGTAAGTTTGTATATGCTAAAGGTATTTGCTATCATGACTTATCCTTTTGAAACAAATATGATTCACAAAGTTACAAAATTGTCCTTGTAATATATATTATATTATTAGTTTGTTCTTTCAATGATTCACATGTTTGAATAATTTTGTTATCTGTGGAAGACTTTCTCAGGAAAAAATATAAATATTTGTAGGTACCAATTTGCAGGAATGAGAAGGTGGATCTATTAGCAAATAATGTGATGACAAAGAAGAGAATCGATTTCACGATTGATCCGGATTATTTTCGGCACGAAATGAGAGCGGAGATATAATAAAGAAATGAACAGAGATATCTCATATATTCAATAATATAACAGAAATGTATCAGAGATGCAACCATAAACTTAGATATACAGTAATACACGATTTCTATTAATGAAAGAAATATACAGAGACTGTAAAAATACAAAGTGAAAGACTCGCTAGAATGGTGGCAGCTTATCTCTGAGAAGAGATGTGACGGCTACTCGCATTCACAAGAAGATGATTACAATGAGGCTCTGAAGGCCTTTTTACAATAAACAAAAATGCCAAAAACCATAGACATCCAAAAACCTAACCCTAGGAGATGAAGCGCCAAAAGTCATGTGGGCCACATTTAGGTAAGTGAGTACATCAACTTCCCGAGGTCGTAACTTTTACATATGATCTATGTTTTAGGCGTGTGATAGATCGTTGGAAAGGTATCATCGAGGAGATTCATTTTGGGGGATCAATCATGCCTTCAGATATCATTGAGAAGCTCAGTCTCGAAAAACCTTCATTTGGGCCCTCAAAATGGCCTCGGAAGTTAAAAACTGCTAAAAATAGTAAATTGTCAAACTTGCCAGAAAGTTGTTTTGAGACAGCTGGAAGAGGTGTGTGGCCACTAATATCCACCTGGATCAATCCTCCCTCCTTAGGAATCAATGGTCTCCATTACGTTGAGTTCCCAAGGAAGAGGGAAAAGCGTTTGTTTAATCTGCATCTTGTTGAACTGCTTGCCTTGCTGGAGATGTCGCGCTGCTCAGTTTGTGGAAGTCTGTCATGAACCTGTTGAGGCTGAGGTTGTTAAACAAGTCGGGCTACATGAGAGGACAGTGTTGAAGGATGTGGGAAAAATTCTCCATCATTTCGCCCCTCTGTCGCGTGAGAGCTTGCTCAAGCAACAGACTGATAGGATCGTATGCTCCGTCATTTTTCTTTTCTTCCGGCATTGAGGGTTTCTTGGGTGTGCGAGAGCGATTGTCTTCAAGAGAGACAAGCTCAAGACCCAACTTTCTATACTCATACCTCGTCAGGAACATGCACTGAAAAAACGATCAAGAGCATCCTGCTCTGATACCACTGATCCGGATTATTTTTGGCACGAAATGAGAGCGGAGATATAAGAAAGAAATGAACAGAGATATCTCAGATATTCAATAATATAATATAAATGTATCAGAGATGCAACCATAAACACATATATATAGTAATACACGATTTCTATTAATGAAAGAAATGTACAGAGACTATAAAAATACAGAATGAAAGACTCGCTAGAATGGTGGTAGCTTATCTCTGAGAAGAGATGTGACGGCTACTCGCATTCGCAAGAAGATGATTACAATGAGGCTCTGAAGGCCTTTTTACAATAAAAAAGAATGCAAAAAACCCTAGACATCCAAAAGCCTAAACCTAGGAGATGAAGCGCCAAAAGTCATGTGGGCCTCGTTTGGGTAAGTGAGTACATCAACTTCCCGGGGTCATAACTTTTGCATATGATCTTTGTTTTAGGCGTGTGATAGCTCATTGGAAAGGTATCATTGAGGAGATTCATTTTGGGGGCTCAATCATGCCTTTGTATATCATTGAGAACCTCGATCTCGAAAAACCTTCATTTGGGCCCTCAAAATGGCCCCAGAAGTTAAAAACTGCTAAAAATAGTAAATTGTCAAACTTGCCAGAAAGTTGTTTTGAGACAGCTGGAAAAGGTGGGTGGCCACCGATATCCACATGGATCAACGATGACATACGACTATGTGCCCAATGATATAAGGCACATGTCTACCGTTCTTGGTGCCTTGTTGGGAGACACCATCCCCAGTTGAAGCCAGAATGTTGTAGCTTAAAATGTTCCCCTAACATTTTTAGAATCTTTCCTATCCTCATCACTTATAAATCTTTGGTTATTTTGAAGAAAAACTTATTTCGATGAAACTTTGCGCTCTGTCAAATTTTTGAAATTGTTCATCTTAACTACTCAAAGTTCCACATCCACTTATAACACCAAATAATGATCGGTCTATGTGGAGAGATGGTGTTAAGGATGTAGGGATGGACTTATTTAAATGAGTATATTTTATTACGTGAGAATACCAACTCATCTTCACTAGCATGTATCATCCCATGTTTTTTAAAACATGTTGATTTACCCCATCTCTACATAAATAAAAATATTCCAAGTAAACAAAAAAAATAAGCGAGATGGTGAAAGGAAATTTAGATTTGAAAATGCAGGTATCTCCATTGGGGCTATGGATGCTCGTTGGCAGCATAGCAAGGACTGTGATGACGGGGTGTCTCCGTCGAGGCTATGGACACTCGTTGGGAGCATAGCAACACCAGAAGACAAGAGAGGGTGCTCATATGTACATTCACTCTTATACTCCATCATTAAGAAGTCCCCTTAGACTTGGCCCTATTTCAACACATTTGATCATGTTATCAGTAAAAGAACTCCCATCAATCACTACTTTGATTAGGGTAGAGAACAACTAAGGATTTGATTTGTTATCCTAATCTATTGCGTCTAATTACTCTTAGAAAAATCTAAGTAGACTAAAATCGAAGTTAAGCTGATCTTTATCTTTCATAGCAGAGAACAACTAAGGATTTGACTTGCCATCCTAATTTATTGCGTGTGATTACTCTTAGAAAAATCTAAGTAGACTAAAATTGAAGTTAAGCTGATATTTATCTTTCATAACCATACTTATCATCAAAGTATGCTTAGGCTTCATTCATTAACAATTTTATCATTCTTACTATAGATTCAATTATATTGAGAGAGGAGGGCTTTATTTTCCTACATTATGCTTTATTTTCCTGTATTAGGGTTTTAATTCTTACATTAGGATTTTATCTTTGTATTATGGTTTTGCTTCTTTCTTTGTATATAGTTTAGGAAGTTTTGAAATAAAGGGAAAATCCTTTCATTAAAGTCTCCATAAGAGAAATATGATTCATAGTTTGATTAAGATGCTTCCTATGTGTAAGTCTGCATATGTTTAAGATCTTTTATATCATGACTTATCCTTTTGATACAAATATGATTCATAAAGATACAAAAAAATTCCTTTTAATATCTATTATATTATTAGTCTGTTCTTTCAATGATTCACATGTTTGACTAATTTTGTTGTCTGTGGAGGACTTTCTCAGGAAAAAATATAAATATTTGCAGGTACCAATTTGCAAGAACAAGAAGGTGGATCTATTAGCAAAGAATGTGATGACAAAGAAGAGAATCGATTTCACAATGACATATGACTTTGTGCCCAATGATAGAAGGCACAGGTCTACCATTCTTGGTGCCTAGTTGGGAGACACCATCCCCAGTTGGAGCCATAATGTTTTAGCTTAAAATGTCCCCCTAAAATTTTTCAAATCTTTTCTATCCTCATCACTTATCCATGTTTGTTTTTTTTGAAGAAAACCTTATTTCGATGAAACTTTGCGCCCTTTAAAATTTTCCTGTATTATGCTTTATTTTCCTGTATTAGGGTCTTAATTCTTACATTAGGATTATGTCTTTGTATTGGGGTTTTTCTTCTTTCTTTGTATATAGTTTAGGAAGTTTTGAAATAAAGGGAAAATTATTTCATTAAAGTCTCCATAAGATAAATATGATTCATAGTTTGATTAAGATGCTTTCTATGTGTAAGTTTGTATATGTTAAAGGTCTTTGCTATCATGACTTATCCTTTTGAAACAAATATGATTCACAAAGTTACAAAATTGTCCTTGTAATATCTATTACATTATTAGTTTGTTCTTTCAATGATTCACATGTTTGACTAATTTTGTTATCTGTGGAGGAGTTTCTCCGGCAAAAATATAAATATTTGCAGGTACCAATTTGCAGGAATGAGAAAGTGGATCTATTAGCAAAGAATGTGATGACAAAGAAGAGAATCAATTTCACGATTGATCCGGATTATTTTCGGCACGAAATGAGAGCGGAGATATAATAAAGAAATGAACGGAGATATCGCAGATATTCAATAATATAACATAAATGTATCAGAGATGCAACCATAAACATAGATATACAGTAATACATGATTTCTATTAATGAAATAAATGTACACAGACTGTAAAAATACAGAGTGAAAGATTCGCGAGAATGGTGGCAGCTTATCTCTGAGAAGAGATGTGATTGCTACTCGCATTCGCAAGAAGATGATTACAATAAGGCTNAGGAGATGAAGCGCCAAAATTCATGTGGGCCCCGTTTGGGTAAGTGAGTACATCAACTTCCCGGGGTCATAACTTTTGCATATGATCTTTGTTTTAGGCTTGTGATAGCTCGTTGGAAAGGTATCATTGAGGAGATTCATTTTGGGGGCTCAATCATGCCTTTGGCAATCATTGAGAACATCGATCTCAAAAAATCTTCATTTGGGCCCTCAAAATGGCCCTGGAAGTTAAAAACTGCTAAAAATAGTAAATTGTCAAACTTGACAGAAAGTTTTTTTGAGCCAGCCAGAAAAGGTGGGTGGCCACCGATATCCACCTGGATCAATCCTCCCTACTTATGAAGAAATGGTCTCCATTGTGTTGAGTTCCCGGGGGAGAGGGAAAAGTGTTTGTTGAATCTGCATCTTGGTGAGTTGCTTGCCTTGCTGGAGACGTCGCGCTGCTCAGTTTGTGGAAGTCTATCACGAACCTATTGAGGTTGAGGCTGTTCAACAATTCGGGCTACATGAGAGGACGGTGTGCAGAAGGAATCTTTCCGCTTTGCTACAACCTTTATCGACATGCTTTTGTTGGATAGAAGGTGCTTGGGGTGAGGTTGTAGTGGTTCTAATGTCCTTTTGCTCCCCTTTTGAACAGATTGTGAAGAAGATGAATTTTGCAGTATGAGAAACTACCTTGTGGCACTTTTTTGGTGGAACAGTAGTCGAAACTACCTCTAGTATTCTATAGAGATGACCCCCCAAAGTAATAATGACACTGTGGGGTCGAGACTCATAAACGGCATGGTGCTTCCACATATATGGTTGGCCCAAGAGAACATCACAGACATCTAGTGGGGAAACATCACGTAATACCTCATCCTTGAAGGGTTGGATACCGTATGACAATCGACATTGTTGGCTGACACAAAGATCTTGTCATTGGCGAAGCCACCCTATGTTGTATGGCTGCGGGTGTGGTGTTATCGACAATCCCAATTGTTTGACGACCTCTGCTGAGATGAGGTTCTTCTGGCTTCCACTATCAACAATAAAATGCAGCGAGGTCCCCTTCACCCACATCTGTGAATGAAAAAGGTGCTCCCCCTCTTCAGCATCTGTTGGTTCTTCTGGTTGAATTGATGCGATCGCGACAATAGTAGTGGGGTCTACATCAATGATCTATCCTTTACCAGTATTTTCATAATCATATTTTGAATCGGGGTTCGTCTCCTTGTCTTTGATCTCAGCCACCAAAGACTATTTTAAGCGGCATTCATCGGTGTTGTGCCAAGGGCTTTTGTGGAAATCGCACAATTTTTTGATGTCCTTCTTTGTTTTCCCGTGACCCTTCTTTTCTTGTGTCTTGGACTGGATTTCGGGAAACTGTTTGTTAGGGACGTCTTTGTCATACTTTGATTGTTGCGAATTTGCAGAACCAAAATCCCGTTTGTTCTGGTGCTTAAATTTATGCTCAATTTTAACAGCATATCGATAGGCAACACTGAGTGATGAGATGTCCAGAAAATCCATTTTAGTTTGGATGTATCTAGGTAGAGCCCCACGGTATTTCAGAACCAAATGTCGTTCAGAGTCTTTGATACCCAGCTTGGTGTGCAAGGTATGGAAGGTATTGGTGAACTTCGGAACTGCTTGGCCCCTCTCTCGCCGCAGTGTGGTCCATCTCATGTAATGGTCCTCATAGTTTCCAATAGGATAATATTGTTCCTTTACCACATCCACAAAAAACTCCCAAGTGGGATCAGCCCCATATATTTAAGACTCCTCTGTGGAACTCTGCTCCAAATAATTTTCCCACCAATGTTTGACATGGGGGAGAGCTTTAAGGAGTGCGAAGGTGATCTTTTCTTTGTCGGAAAATTTGTGAACAGAGAAATAACCTTCTAGCAGATTTAACCATTTGTCTAGGGCTTCTGCATCTATCTGTACTTCAAAAACATGAATATCAAAATTAACTTGTACCTTGAAAGGCGAGGTGCCTCCAAAGTGGTCTCTTGATGAATATGTGCCTGTTGCTATCGGTAGGCGTTGAAGGATGTGGGAAAAATTCCCATCATTTCATCCCTCTATCACGTTAGAGCTTGCTCAAGCAACGGACTGATAGGATCGTCTGCTCCGTCATTTTTCTTTTCTTCCGCCATTGAAAGTTTCTTGGGTGTGTGAGATCGATTGCCTACAAGAGATACAAGCTTGAGACTCAACTTTCTATACTTGGACCTCATCGGGGACATGCACTGAAAAAACGATCAACAGCATCCTGCTCTGATACCACTGATCCGGATTATTTTCGGCACGAAATGAGAGAGGAGATATAATAAAGAAATTAACAGAGATATCACGGATATTCAATAATATAACAGAAATGTATCAAAGATGCAACCATAAACACAGATATACAGTAATAGACGATTTCTATTAATGAAATAAATGTACAGAGACTGTAAAAATACAAAGTGAAAGACTCGCTAGAATGGTGGCATCTTATCTCTGAGAAGAGATGTGACGGCTACTCGCATTCGCAAGAAGATGATTACAATGAGGCTCTGAAGGCCTTTTTACAATAAACAAGAATGCCAAAAACCCTAGACATCCAAAAACCTAACCCTAGGAGATAAAGCACCAAAAGTCATGTGGGCCCCGTTTGGGTAAGTGAGTACATCAAATTCTCGGGGTCGTAACTTTTGCATACGATCTTTGTTTTAGGAATGTGATAGCTAGTTGGAAAGGTATCGTCGAGGAGATTCATTTTGGGGTCTCAATCATGCCTTTGGCTATTATTGAGAACCTCGATCTCTAAAAAACCTTCATTTGGGCCCTCAAAATGGCCCCGAAAGTTAAAAACTGCTAAAAATAGTAAATTGCCAAACTTGCCAAAAAATTGTTTTGAGCCAACTGGAAAAGGTGGGTGGCCACCAATATCCACTTGGATCAACGATGACATACGACTATGTGCTCAACGATAGAAGGCACATGTCAATCGTTCTTAGTGCCTTGCTGGGAGACACCATCCCCAGTTGAAGCCAGAATGTTGTAGCTTAAAATGTTCCCCTAACATTTTTCAAATCTTTCCTATCCTCATCACTTACAAATCTTTGGTTATTTTGAAGAAAACCTTATTTCGATGAAACTTTGCACTCTGTCAAATTTTCGAAATTGTTCATCTTAACTACTCAAAGTTCCACATCCACTTATAACACTAAATAATGATCGATCTATGTGGAGAGATGGTGTTAAGGATGTAGGGATGGACTTATTTAAATGAGTATATTTTATTACATGAGAATACCAACTCATCTTCACTAACATGTATCATCCCATGTTTTTTAAAACATGTTGATTGCCCCCATCTCTACATAAATAAAAATATTCCAAGTAAACAAAACAAATAAGCGAGATGGTGAAATGAAATTTAGATTTGAAAATGCAGGTATCTCCATTGGGGCTATGGATGCTCTTTGGCAGCATAGCAAGGCCTGTGATGACGGGGTGTCTCCGTCGAGGCTATGGACACTCGCTGGGAGCATAGCAACACCAGAAGACAAGAGAGGGTGCTCATATGTATATTCACTCTTATACTCCATCATTAAGAAGTCCCCTTAGTCTTGGCCCTATTTCAACACATTTGATCATGTTATTGGTAAAACAACTCCCATCAATCACTGCTTTTATTAGGGTAGAGAACAACTAAGGATTTCACTTGCTATCCTAATCTATTGCATCTAATTACTCTTAGAAAAATCTAAGTAGACTAAAATCGAAGTTAAGTTGATCTTTATCTTTCATAACAGAGAACAACTAAGGATTTGACTTGCCATCCTAATCTATTGCGTCTGATTACTCTTAGAAAAATCTAAGTAGACTAAAATCGAAGTTAAGTTGATATTTATCATTCATAACCATACTTATCATCGTAGTATGTTTAGGCTTCATTCATCATCAATTTTATCATCCTTACTATAGATTCAATTATATTGAGAGAGGAGGGCTTTATTTTCCTACATTATGCTTTATTTTCCTGTATTAGGGTTTTAATTCTTACATTAGGATTTTAACTTTGTATTAGAGTTTTGCTTCTGTCTTTGTATATAGTTTAGGAAGTTTTGAAATAAAGGGAAAATCATTTCATTAAAGTCTCCATAAGAGATATGATTCATAGTTTGATTAAGATGCTTGCTATGTGTAAGTCTGCATATGTTAAAGATCTTTTCTATCATGATTTATCCTTTTGAAACAAATATGATTCATAAAGATACAAAAAAATCCTTTTAATATCTATTATATTATTAGTCTGTTCTTTCAATGATTCACATGTTTGACTAATTTTGTTATCTGTGGAGGACTTTCTCAGGAAAAAATATAAAGATTTGCAGGTACCAATTTGCAAGAACAAGAAGGTGGATCTATTAGCATAGAATGTGATGACAAAGAAGAGAATCGATTTCACAATTACATACGACTTTGTGCCAAATGATAGAAGGCACAGATCTACCGTTCTTGGTGCCTAGTTGGGAGACACCATCCCCAGTTGGAGACAGAATGTTTTAGCTTAAAATGTCCCCCTAAAATTTTTCAAATCTTTTCTATCCTCATCACTTATCCATGTTTGTTTATTTTGAAGAAAACCTTATTTCGATGAAACTTTGTGCCCTTTCAAATTTTCAAAATTGTTCATCTTAGCTACTCAAAGTTCCACATCCACTTATAACATTAAATAATGACTGGTCTATGTGGAGAGATGGCGTTAAGGCTTTAGGGATGGACTTATTTAAATGAGTATATTTTATTACATGAGAATACCAACTTATATTCACTAACAGGTATCATCCCTTGTGTTTTAAAACATGTTGATTGCCCCCATCTCTACATAAATAAAAATATTCCAAGTAAACAAAGAAAAATAAGCGAGATGGTGAAAGGAAATTCAGATTTGAAAATACAGGTATCTTCTTTGGGGTTATGGATGCTCGTTGGCAGCAGAGCAAGGCCTGTGATGACGGGTTGTCTCTATCGAGGTTTTGGACACTCGTTGCAAGCATAGAAACATTGGAAGACAAAAGAGGGTGCTCATATGTCTTCACTCTTATACTCCATCATTAATAAGTCCCCTTAGACTTGGCCCTGCTTCAATACATTTGATCATGTTATCAGTAAATGAACTCCCATCAATCATTGCTTTGAGTAGGGCAGAGAACAACTAAGGATTTGACTTTCTATCCTAACCTATTGTGTCTGATTACTCTTAGAAAAATCTAAGTGGACTAAAATCCAAGTTAAGTTGATCTTTATCTTTCATAACCATACTTATCATCGCAGTATGCTTAGGCTTCAGTCATCATCAATTTTATATTTCTTACTATAGATTCAATTCTATTGAGAGAGGAGGGCTTTATTTTCCTGCATTATGCTTTATTTTCCTGTATTAGGGTTTTAATTCTTGCATTAGGATTTTATCTTTGTATTAGGGTTTTGCTTCTTTATTTGTATATAGTTTAGGAAGTTTTGAAATAAATTGAAAATCCTTTCATTAAAGTTTGCATAAGAGAAAGATGATGCATAGTTTGATTAAGATGCTTGCTATGTGTAAGTTTGCATATGTTAAAGGTCTTTGCTATCATGAGTTATCCTTTTGAAACAAATATGATTCATAAAGTTACAAAAATTTCCTTGTAATATCTATTATATTATTAGTGTGTTCTTTCAATGATTCACATGTTTGATTAATTTTCTTATCTGCGGAGGACTTTCTCTGGCAAAAATATAAAGATTTGCAGGTACCAATTTGCAGGAACAAGAAGGTGGATTTGTTAGCAAAGAATGTGATGACAAAGAAGAGAATCGATTTCATGATGACATACGACTTTGTGCAATTATAGAAGGAACAGGTCTACTGTTCTTGGTGCCTTGCTAGGAGACACCATCCTTAGTTGGAGCCAGAATGGTGTAGCTTAAAATGTCCCCCTAAAAATTTTTGAATCTTTGTTATCCTCATCACTTATCCATGTTTGGTTATTTTGAAGAAAACCTTATTTCGATGAAACTTTGCGCTGTGTAAAATTTTCAAAATTGTTCATATAACACTAAATAACACTAAAGTTCCACATCCACTTATAACACTAAATAATGACTAGTCTATGTGGATATATGGTGTTAAGGATGTAGGGATGGACTTATTTAAATGAGTATATTTTATTACATGAGAATACCAACTCATCTTCACTAAGAGGTATCATCCCTTGTGTTTCAAAACACGTTGATTTCCCTCATCTCTACATAAATAAAAATATTCCAAGTAAACAAAACAAAATAAGCGAGATGGTGAAAGGAAATTTAGATTTGAAAATGCAGGTATCTCTGTTGGGGCTATGGATGCTCATTGGCAGCAGAACAAGGCATATGATGACGGGGTGTCTGCGTTGGAGCTATGGACACTCGTTGGGAGCAGAGAAACACTGAAAGACAAGAGAGGGTGCTCATATGTATCTTCACTCTTATACTCCATCATTAATAAGTCCCCTTAGACTTGGCCATGTTTCAACACATTTGATCATGTTATCGGTAAATGAACTCCCATCAATCACTGCTTTGAGTAGGGTTGAGAACAACTAAGGATTTGACTTGCTATCCTAACCTATTGTGTTTAGTTACTCTTAGAAAAATCTAAGTAGACTAAAATTGAAGTTAAGGTGATCTTTATCTTTCATAACCATACTTATCATTCCAGAATGCTTAGGCTTCAGTCATCATCAATGTTATCATTCTTACTACAGATTCAATTATATTGAGAGAGGAGAGATTTATTTTCCTGCATTATGCTTTATTTTCGTGTATTAGGGTTTTAATTCTTACATTAGGATTTTATCTTTGTATTAGGGTTTTTATTTTTTCTTCGTATATAGTTTAGGAAGTTTTGAAATAAAGGGAAAATCCTTTCATTAAAGTCTGCATAAGAGAAATATGATTCATAGTTTAATTAAGATGCTTGTTATGTGTAAGTCTGCATATGTTAAAGGTATTTGCTATCATGACTTATCCTTTTGAAACAAATATGATTCATAAAGTTACAAAAATGTCCTTGTAATATCTATTATATCATTAGTCTGTTCTTTCAATGATTCACATGTTTGACTAATTTTATTATCTCCGGAGGACTTTCTCAAGAAAAAATATAAAGATTTGCAGGAACAAGAAGGTGGATCTATTAGCAAAGAATGTGATGACAAAGAAGAGAATCCATTTCATGATGACATATGACTATGTGCCCAATGATAGAAGGCACAGGTCTATCGTTCTTGGTGCCTCGCTAGGAGACACCATCCCTAGTTGGAGCCATAATTTTTAAGCTTAAAATGTCCCCCTAAAATTTTTTGAATCTTTGATATCCTCATCACTTATCCATGTTTGGTTATTTTGAAGAAAACATTATTTTGATGAAACTTTGTGCCCTGTCAAATTTTCGAAATTGTTCATCGTAACTACTCAAACTTCCACATCCACTTATAACATTAAATAATGATTGGTCTATGTGGAGAGATGGTGTTAAGGATGTAGGGATGGACTTATTTAAATGACTATATTTTATTACATGAGAATACCAACTCATCTTCACCGACAGGTATCTTCCCTTGTGTTTTAAAACATGTTGATTGCCCCCATCTCTACATAAATAAAAATATTCCAAGTAAACAAAACAAAATAAGCGAGATGGTGAAAGGAAATTCAGATTTTAAAATGCAGGTATGTTCGTTGGGGCTATGGTTGCTCGTTGGTAGCAAAGAAAGGCATGTGATGAGAGGGTGTGTCTTTCGGGGCTATGGACACTCATTGGGAGCATAGAAACACCGGAAGACAAGAGAGGATGCTCATATGTATCTTCCCTCTTATACTCCATCATTAATAAGTCCCATTAGACTTGGTCCTGTTTCAACACATTTGATCATGTTACGGTAAATGAACTCCCATCAATCATTGCTTTGAGTAGGGCAAAGAACAACTAAGGATTTGACTTTCTATCCTGACCTATTGTGTCTAATTACTCTTAGAAAAATCTAAGTATACCAAAATCCAAGTTAAGTTGATCTTTATCTTTCATAACCATACTTATCATCGCAGTATGCTTAGGCTTTAGTCATCGTCAATTTTATCATTCTTACTATAGATTCAATTCTATTGAGAGAGGAGGGCTTTATTTTCCTGCATTATGCTTTATTTTCCTGTATTAGGCTTTTAATTCTTACAATAGAATTTTATCTTTGTATTAGGATTTTGCTTCTTTCTTTGTATATAGTTTAGGATGTTTTAAAATAAAGGGAAAATCCTTTCATTAGAGTCTACATAAGAGAAATATGATTCATAATTTGATTAAGATGCTTGCTATGTGTAAGTCTGCATATGCTAAAGGTCTTGCTATCATGACTTATCCGTTTGAAACAAATATGATTCATAAAGTTAAAAAAATGTGCTTGTAATATCTATTATATTATTAGTCTTTTCTTTCAATTCTTCGTGCATGTTTGAATAATTTTGTTATCTGCGAGGACTTTTCTTGGGAAAAAATATAAAGATTTGCAGGTACAAGAAGGTGGATCTATTAGCAAAGAATGTGATGAAAAAGAAGAGAATCGATTTCACGATGACATACGACTCTGTGCCCAGTGACAGAAGGCACAGGTATACCGTTCTTGGTGCCTCGGTGAGAGACCCCATCGCTAGTTGGAGCTAGAATGTTGTAGCTTAAAATGTCCCCCTAAATTTTTTTGAATTTTTTATATCCTCATCACTTATCCATGTTTGGTTATTTTGAAGAAAACCTTATTTCGATGAAACTTTGTCACTATCACGAACCTCGACCATTTATGCTTGCTCATAATCATGATAATTTTTAACTTATGCATTCTTTATTTATGTCATGTTAAACTATTTGTCGAGATCAATTGTTTTGACCATAAACCTAAAACCCTAGGTTAAACACCTACTTAACCTTACCTAGTGAGGACTAATCTAGTATTAAGTCAAAGATTTAAATTAAAACTAATACCATTGGTCCCCTTATTGAGCAATGAGGGTTGTTCTCTTAAATTAATCAAAATGTTGGTAACATGGATATGCACAAGAGGAGATATCATTTTTATAATAATAAATATAGCTTATTACTATGTGTTTAATGCATACACATAAATATCATTAATACAAAATTTGTATAGATTACATTATAAACGAGCTTATATATAATGCTTTATTCAAAAAAATGATAAATAATATAAGACACTCCTATATCTAAATATAATATATTAGGAATATAATTATAATATATATATATATATATATATATATATATATATATATATATATTATAGCTCATGTCTTTATTTGAACCATGTTACTATAACCACATTATCATTTAATAAACTATTGCAGTTTGGTAGGTACAAGGTGGGGCCCTTCGGACTTGAAGTCACTTTTAAAATAGGCGCACATCTTGGCCTGAATTTGGGTCCTTTTGATCCGTCGAAAGTGGAGAAGAATAATAAAGCCCGAGCACTTTTCAGTCCAAAAATACTATCAACCGTCCATCTAAGTCTTTCTAGATCCATTGGATCCCTTGGACGTATAAGCAAGGATTAAAACTCGAGCAGCTTTAAGCCCGAAATGCATAATAACCATCGATCAACTTGATCATTATTCCACCTCGATGTTGACCATCATTATAAGAAATTCAGGAGCACCGGATCTACAGTCACGATGAGGGACGAGAGTGTGCTTCCTCTTGGAGAACATTCTCTTTGTATTTTAGGGTTTCATTGACAATTTTATGTTAATGAAGGAAGTCAGAAATTAGAGCCTTTGTTTTTGGAGAAAGAAATTTGATTCATTTTGAAATCCAGTTCATTGGAACAATACGAGTCTTATTCAGAGGATAAAATAAGAGAGGGAATTAAAATTGTGAATTAAAATGGGATGCATAAAATAAGAGAGGGAATTAAAATGGGATGCATCAACCAACGATTGGATCCGTGCAAGATCATGGCTTGAATTGGAAAAGAAGTATTCTCCCAAATCGCATGCACTTCTCTCCACCCTAGGGTTTCATCTCAGAATTGTGCAGCAAATAAAAAGGTTATTGAATTATTTATTGATGAAAGAATTTCTTGCCTAGAGTTCAACACACAATGTTTTACATTTTGTCTGTTTAATCCAATAAAAAATTATCTGCTTAATCCAATCAAGAAGAGAAACATAACATTTTGATATACAAGAGAAGAATAGTAGTGCACATCCCTTACTGGGCTCATAGAATTTCCAGATCGTCTCAATCATTGCAGAGAGAACATGCCCAGAAGTATTTCTACTGGGATGTGATTCAACCATCCTTATC
>JASDQU010245271.1:63157-87795 GCA_032191745.1 Picea mariana | reverse complement strand
CAAGTATCCAGCTATTTGAAGATGCATACAAAGCTTGAGCTGATAATGCATGTCCTTTACTAGTAGAAGAAGGTTTTGGTACTAAAATCTTATGTTGCTTCATGGCTTCATTCAAAGCTTCAAGTTTCAACCAACACTTAGATTCTACATGCCCAAGTCTGCCACAAAAGCTACAAGTGTCATTTGACTTCTTCTTCTTTGACTTGGAGGAAGACTCGCCAAACTTGGAAGATGGAGGAAATGGTTTTGTTTTCTGCTGAGACTTGGAGGTAAACTCACCAGTTGGAGCAAAATTTTTCTTCTGCTTATAACGAGTCTTGTGCTTAGTTTTGGTGTTTTGAGCCACAAGAGCCTTATTGTTAGAGCCAGAAAGAGCATCCAATTGAGTAACCTTAGATTGTTCTCTGGTAAGACGCTCACAGAAAATCTCAAAGGAAGGCATTTTAAACTCACTTCCTAGTGCATCCATAGTAGAATAAAATGCAAAAGAAAATACCTGATAAGGACCTTTTAGCTTGGATAAAATCAAGAAGATGCACTCTTTATCTGATTTAGTTTTTCCGCACCCTTTAGCTGAGCCACTAGTGCCCTGAATTTGGTGAGATAGTCTTCAACGGATGCATGCTCATCCGGTACCAGTGATGACAGCTCCTCGTCCAATTGTAGGGCTCGAAATTCATTGATTTTTCCAAATAAGGAATCCAACTTGTCCCAACTTGCTTTCGGAGTTTTACAATCAACTATGTGGAACAACAAGCTATTCGACACATGTAAACCGATGAGGCCCATGGCTTCATCAAGTTTATTTTGATAGGCGAACCTCTCGATTTCCTTAGTGAACAGAGGTTGAGCCTTGGCCAACATCTGCCAGAGCCCTTTTGATTGCAACAACTGTTGCATCTTAAGTTTCCATGTATGATAATTATGGGGAGTTAGGAGCTCAACAATCCTTAACTCTGCCATTTACAATAGATAATACAAAGAAAACACATATTTATGTGTATGTAATCTGTTTACAATAGAAAGGTTTGGAAGCTAAGCCTTAAATCAGAGAGTTCCAAAAGAACTACTTTACAATTTTTTAAAATACCAGTACGTATTTAATAAAGAGGCTAAGGCACATGTAACATGTAATCAGAGAGATAAGGCACATGTAACACGGTCTCCATGGTATCTCCAGCTGTAAAACACAGAGTAATGAAGATATAAAGTAGAAAAAGAATGGAATTAATGAAAACAATCCCAGACCACCGTCTATCGTCCTTGACAGCCATCGACTTACTTTGTAAAGTGGTCGTGCCGCTTGTTCTTTATCTCCTTCGACCCACTAGGGTCGGCCGACGACCCAGAGGAATTCGCGGAGTTGAAGGTGAAAGAATTGGACAATCTGGGGACATGCACGGGAAACCCTGGATCATGGACAGAATGAGGTATGAAACCTCAAATTCGTGGATATGGAGAGCGACAACGTTCAAGCTTTCCTCAGTGGTGAGATTGACGGGACAAGGAAACCTTCCATATATCTGGTCGAGTTGTTATTACTTCCCTTGAATTTGATGATGACGAGTGGGGACGAGCCCCACTCAAGATTCTTGTTCTCTCTGCAACAAATCAAGGCCTCCAAGAGGTACGCCTCATACGTTGCTCCCCTTGGCGGGCTTGTTGTAGAACGTCAATCAGTAAGTCAAGCAAACATTGATACTCTCATCCACACGCCCAACTTGCAAGTCAACAACTTCAGCCAAAGAAAAAGTGGAGGTAGCTTTACAAGCTAAGCGACTGCATAGGAGTCTGTGAAAGAAATGGCAACGCACAGAAAGATGAGAGAGGGAAAGAGGAGATCGACCGGAAGTAAAAGGACCAGCGCCTTACAAACTCGAACAAGCAAAGTTCTTGAAGAGAATCCATCCCCCTCTTCAATCTGATCTGGTCAGATCAGGATCTTGAAGCTCAGGCAGCCTACGAATCTCTCATAAAAAACAAAGAAGGGTTTTGCATAATTAACAGGGAGCCTACGAATCTCTCATAAAAAACAGAGAAGGGTTTTGCAGAATTCGCTCTGATACCATGTAGATATTGAGAAAATACAATATCACAGGCACAACAAGATAACTGCAAAGACCAACAACCTTCTACAAAGAAGAGAATGATCTATTAGATCTGCTTGCTGATTACATTGAAGAGCTCCTCTATTTATAATAGGCTGAGAGGAGACAGCATTGATGAAGGTACATGGATAACTCTCTCATGAAGTAATGAGACAAGTATAATGAGACAAGTAGATGGATGGGATAAGTCAAAGAGAGACAAGTATAATGAGACAAGTAGATGGATGGGATAAGTCAAAGAAACACATAGTGATTATCCATAAACAGCCAAAAAAGATGACATGACCTACCTATCTAAGTAAACTTATACATCAACAATGGTGACCATGTTGATGGTATTTTAAGGTTTTAGAAACCCTTATAGTGAGAACACTTGCTACTGAGAATCATAAATCCTTATACTAGTGTTTATGAGGGCCAGCACCACCTGTTATGATCCTTACATTTTACTTATCTTGGCTTCTTTCTCTAGGAAACATAGTTTTGTGAAATCATTTGACTGCTACGTCTTTGGCACTGAACTCATGACCGATTTATAATCTATTCCATTACTCTTACTTGTTATCAAATGTTGCATTCGTCGTTGGCAATGAATGGATGAGATAGATGAGGTTCTTGAGAAGCTCTTATTCTAGTTGTGAGCGAAAGAAACATTTGTAGTGGAACGATGTGTTCCTTGATTTTTAAAAAAATTATGCTAAAAATAATGCTTCACTAATATATAGAGTCCAATGGCATCATAGCAAAGAAACTTGTGTACTAACTGGAGGAACCGAATGCGGATGGATTCAAAAATCTTGTCTGAGATCAAGACAGATTTGTATGTGTTCTCAACCTGGTCAAGTAAATTAGATCCAAGAGCAATGGCTTTATACGATCTCTATCAATGATTTACGCCCCTTCACACCACAGAGAAGACAGTCTTGAGCAATCCATGGCACTTGAACTAATATCAAATGTAACTCTATACACCCAGTGATGGCTCTCAAACTCTATTGGATAAGTATTTCCGGCTTGTTCCCAGCTACAGCTCCGTTAGCAAATATTACAGTTGAACCTCGAAAATTTGGAAGGACCATTGTTTATATTTTTCTTTTGATCATAACATTTAATAAGGGACAGTCCAATTGCCCGAACCCTAATCGATGATCATTTAGTTTTGGTTTAAAGGGGTCTAGGTCTCGAGAATAGTGTGTTTCGTGCCTTACATCTGAAAAGAGCCAGCTCTTTCCATTTGACGTGAAATCACACAGTGATTTCAGTTTGGGGCGATAATGACCACACTTAATTGATATAAAGAAATCGCTTCTGATTTCCATTGAAAACGAGCAAGTAGCTTATGATTAGGGTTTCATTCATTATGTTAGTTAATGATCATACAGTGGATTGGAGTTCTCAGACACCTAACCTCAACGATTTTTAAGCGGAGACGTTCATATTGTTTCCATGGAATGGTACTGGAAATTGTGTTGGTTTTCCAACATTGATGTTTATATAAAGTCTTATTAGACTATCATAATAGTCTTTTAATAAACTTTAGACTTCTCTGGCATTGTAACTAAAATAAACCAGAAAATATTTAACCAACTCACTTCTGGAAAGCAGTTACGGAAGAAACCCTAACTGATATTGAGGGGATAAAAAGGGAAGCGTTGGGCATTTTTGGGATCGGGTCCGTGGGGAAGGAAAGAAAGCGTAGCTTTCATCCGGGCCGAATCTGTAAAAGTATGAAGACATGTAATAGCTTTATTTGCATGTTTTTATATGACGAGATATTTTTTTTTCTTCAGTTTATATTTTTCTTGTGTTTATCTAAATCATTGTCTCAGTTGTCTAAATTATTCATAGATTTGGTTAGGAAGTAAATTTTGATAGATGTTTTACATGTTAAACATTTATTCTATTTTGCTTTCTAGTCTTCATTAAAGTTCTGATAATGTATGCTTAAATGCATGGCTGATATTTGTTATAGCATGAAGTTGCATTTATCTTTATTTTGGTGATAATAATAATTTTTATATATGAAGTTAATGTTAATGTTGAAACAGTGGGCTGATACATAACTCATTGGACATGCCTTTAGGTATTGATTATTTAGATTTCTTGCATTATGTATATCATTTGATAGCCCATTTTCTTCAATGTTATTATATTAACGGATGTACACCCTCCATTGGTATCCTTTATTTCTTTCATCGTTTGTAACTTAAGAAAATGGTATATCCTAATTTCATTGTTTGTAACTTAAGAAAATGGTATATCTTAACTTCTTTGTGTTTTACTTTGAATGTTACACGATAATATTTGAAGTATATTAGTTATTTCTTTCATAGTTTGATCTTCTTCCGCACAAAATCATCCCAAAGGCTGATCTTCTTCCGCACAAAATCATCCCAAAGGCGTTTCCATTCAGGGAGTTTCTCCTGAGCTACAACTCCATGGACAAATACGACCCATGACTTCGAAAATCCATTCAGTGCTACATGCACTAGCTCAACATCCTTTGTCTTCTCGCCTACTGCAACAAGCTCATCCCTTATCTGTGTCAATCTGGTAAGATATGGAACCAGACCCTCACCCTTGGCCATCTTGAAGTTGTGTAGTCTCTCACGCAACACCATCACCCTATTCTAATTATTTGGCTTATAGAGGTCGCTCAAGTATTTCCACATATCTTTTGATGTATTATTTCCTGATAGATGTGGGTCTTTAATCCTGTCAAGAATTAGGCTCTTTGCCTTAGCCTCACCCTTCTTCCAAATGGCTAATTGTGATGCATCCATAGGATTAGTTGCACTATCCAGTGTATGCTCAAGGAAATCATTAACATCCAACATCGTAGTCATTCTCTTTTCCCATGTGGGGTAGTTCTAAGCCCCTTCTAGACGATCATCAACCCTCAAACTCAAGGCCATTGTTGAAAAATGTTGTTGTTCATGTTCAAACCCTCACGGCTCAAACCCTTACACTGAAACATTTCGGTTGTCTTGATTTTGTGCCTTGGATCCTCATGATCCACTTAGATCTCCAATTATCTACATGTGATATTGCTTCTTCAATAGTCATGCTCTGATACCATGTGAAATTTCTCTAAAAACAATTCACTAAACCAATTAATTTTACTTTTAACTAATTATGCCATCTTTTCTTTCACAAATAAATAATACACAACAAAAAATAATAACCAGGAAATTAATAGTAAATTATAACAACAATGACATCACATGTACACAAGTATTTTTGGACAAATAGTCCCTAGAAAAACCCTAGAGGGAAAACCAGTGCAGCAAATTTGGAGATATGTATTATTCAGCAGGAAAATATAGAGATATCTTACAATAAAATCGGCCCAGCCAAAATACCAAGGAAAACCTCAGCATATCACCTCCTCAACAGATGGACAGCCCTTCTGCAAATCCCCCTGAACCAAATCGTGCCAGAAGACACCCATGTGTGAGCCTCTACGTAAACATACGATTTCCTGCGTGGGTACTACATCACCTAGTACAGCGACTCTCAGATCTGTAGGATATAACCTCTACAGTGTTGAAGATGTGGGCCAATATTAGTGAAGAGTCCTCCTCTATCTCCCTGCAAACCCTCTCTCACAAACCCTTAATCGATCTCTCTAAAAATCAATCTCCTCAATGCTCAAGTGCACCCCCTTAGTCAAGTCGATCTTCCCTTATATTTCATTAAACAAGTGAAACCCTAACCTCAAAATGATTGATGGTTGATATTAACTCTCTCCCTCGTGATGAGATCAATGGTCAAGATTAAAAGATCACAACTTAAATTATTTTTCACTTTAACCTTAGAAAAGGTGCTCAATAAAGTCAACTGAAGAATATAACACATCAATAGTTTAATTAATCACTTGAATAATGTTTCATTGTCCCCCACCATGCTACGCCATTGCAATGTGTGGAAGACCTTCCTTGCTACATTCTCAACAAGCAAACCTTCAGAAACGTGAATTTTCCTAGCAATGCTTGGTGTACATGGGTATGTGATTGAAGGAGGGGAACTCAAGATTGATCCTATGAAGTTGGAGGACATCATCAAGTGGCCAAGTCCTACTAATGTCACTGAAGTTAGGAGTTTTGTGGGAGCAACATGATATGTTTGAAATTTTAAATGGTCATTGAACCACTCCATTCCATGACAATCATCGTAAAGAGTTTCCAGTGGGGAAAGAATTAGTAGAAGGCTTTCAAAAAACTAAAACAGAATATTAGTCAAGCACCATTTCTCGCATTTCCCAATTTGCATAATCCCTTTGAAGTGGAGAAAATTGCAACTAGATATGTTATCAAAATGTTTCATGGTGGAGCCCTGAACTACCCCACATATGACAAGGAGCTCTATGCTCTGGTACAACCTATTAAGAAATGGAACCACTATCTAATCGGTACGAAAACCATCATCCACACCGATCACCAACGGTTGCAATATTCACATGCCCAAGGTTAGCTTCAACAAACAAGACATTATAAGTGGATGGGATATTTACAGCAATTTCATCTTATCATCAAATATAAGAAGGGAAGTGCTAATAAGGTGGCAAGCATGCTTTTTAGGCCATCCACACCCAACATCACAACTTTGGGTACTCTTACACAAGTGGAACCTTTCACCTGTGATGCATACCAACATGAAAACATAGTACAAGATGAATAGTTCAAGGAGGTATTTCAATGGCTACAAGGCCAAGTTTGTGAAGAAGAAGGTGTTGGAAACATCTCCAAGGATGAGTTTCTATACAAGTTGGATAAGCTCTGTGTTTTTGAAGGAGAAATATTGCAACTTATCAGAGAGGCTTACACCTCCAAAGTTGTAAGGCATTTTGGTGTTGGAAAAATAGTGGCCAATTTACAGGCCTAGAATGCAAGAAGATATAGCTCAATTTATTAGAGGATGCATACTTTGGTGTACTAGAAAACCTAGTAATGGGAAGCAAGTTTCATACCATCCCTTCGATGTACCTACTAGACCATGAGAGAGCATCTCCATGGGTTCTGTGGGTGGTTTTACAAGAACCAAGTGAGAAAATGACTTTATATTTATGGTAATGAACAAATTTAATAATATGTTATTTCTCATGCATTGTAAAAACACCATCAACAGACAATATGCAACAATCATGTTCTTTGAAAAGGTCTAGGTGCACTTTGGAATACAAGAAACATCATCTCAGACAGACATACTAGATTTCTTAATGCCTTTTGGACTACACTTTGGGAGAAGATGGACACCAAATTTAAGAAATCTAAAGCTTTCCATCCATAGATGGATGGGCGGAAAAAGTAGTGAACAAGACATTGGTTCAGCGTTTGAGGGGTTACAATCAAAATCATCAAAGGATTTGAGACAAAAATTTGATTTATATTTCGCACTCTTATAACAAAGCAATCCACACCTCCACTAAAAAGTCCCCTTTTGAAACTTGCTTTGGATATTTCCCACCTTCGACTTTACATATTGTATATGGATAGCAAGGAGTGAGGAAAGACACAACAGAAGAAGCATTTAAGGCTAGAAGATTCATTGATAATATCATAGAGAGATCCATTTGCAAGTATAGGAGACCTTGAAGAAGTCACGGGAACAATATAATGCCCCACATGACATTCGAGGAAAGAGATAAGTGTGGTTACCTCAAAGAAAGGCTACAAAGTCCTCGTAAGAAGACTAAAGCACTATGATATGATCCTTTTCAAGAGTTAGAGTAGGTAGGTGATAATGCCTACAAACTCGATCTACCTCCATATCTAATGTGGAAAATTTGAAACTTTATGAACCTTCCATATTATACTAGAAAAATGGCAAGTAAGTCTTACCTACCATATAGTTAGCACCAACCACTCAAGGATAGTTAGCACATGATACAATTTTGTAGAAGTCTAGAACAACTAGACAAGGGCAACAAGAACTTTTGTAGGGTGGATTTAAAAGAGAACTTACAAGGAAGGTCAAATGGTAATCTAGGGAGAAAATAGAGGAAAATTTGTATCACCTCGTTCAGTAAAATCTTTTGGGGACTGTTATCACACAATTTTTACTTGCCCAAAACCCAAAGGCAAGTGAACAATAAATTGGTGTAACAGGAAGTTATCATATCACTGTCACCTAAATAAGATACCTCTTTCTCTTTAGGGGTAGTAGCCCAAGGGAGACGTCCCCAATGATGTGGGGGTTTAAGAAGGCAAAGGTGATAGTATCAAAAATGTTTTTCCCTCTCACAAGTCAAATTGATCAGAAAGTCCCAAAGATTTTAATAAGATGAAGAAAAGATTTTCTTAAGTGTACCTGCCCAGAATAAGACAACAAGAAAACACTATTTGCAAGTAACAATTGATATTAGTGCTTCATAAAACCTTGGACTTTCAATAAAAGCAATAAGTTGATATAAAATATGAAGCGCAGAAATTTATAAAAACATCTATGTATAATGATAGCTTCACAATTATGCCTTAAACAAGCTTCAATAATGACCCAAAATGATAACCTAAAATTGGCAATATGCTATCATTTGCCAAAAGCAAAGAAGGCAATGTAAAATCAACTTTAACTCTTTCTTTTGGGATTTTTTACTGTTGTCATATATGGTTGTAGATTTATTTTGTAACAGCAGCAAGAATGTTAGTAAGTTAGTCTAATCTAAGTTTAGGAATGGTTAGCAAAGAGCTTGAAGTAGATGGTTTAAATGTTGTTTTCATCAATCAATCAAATGTAAGATATAAACTAGTGCCTTTAGCGTTAATGGAGTCACTTTTGCAGCAGCAATCTTGAGGGAAAAAAAATGATAATAAGTGAACTAAAGACAAGAGGGAGGATGGTTGAGGTGTTGGTAACCCAAGGCCTCAATCATGCAAACCCTAGAAGGAAAACAGTGACTAGGAAGTAGGTAACCCTAGGCCCTAACAGTTTTCCTTCTTCTTTATGTCAAGGTTGGAACAAATAAAAGCTTAATGAAGCAAAGGTACTAGAATGCTACTAAGATAGGGCTCTAGCATATGCTTCAATGAAGGTGTCTTCTAGCAAAATCAAGTGGGTGGATGGCTACTGAGAGAAGGACAATAACATGTGCTTTTATACTAGGGTTTCACACTAGCAATTTCATAATCTTAATAAATGCAAAGTAAAAGATACCATAATCATTCAAAGAAAGAAGAATTGTAGATTTTCACTTACATTCACCAAGAATAATCTAGTCACGGGCCCTAGTTGAAGACTTTCCACCATGAAAATGTCAAAAATCACTAATAAAAGCTCTCTCCAAGAGTTGTGCACCACTTAGTTCAGCCAATAAGCCTTAAAAGTGGTTGAATTTCAGACCTCACACTTGTGTGAGTGAAAGATGATGAAAAATACAAGGGATTTTTCCCTTATTTATACAATTCAAATGACATTTAATTACAAGTTAGGTCAAAAAAGGCTCACATGGCCACTTACATCAAAAATCTAGTTTTTTACATAAAATTGACAAATTAAAACCTAAAATGTTCAGAAGCGGTGACATCATGCCCTCCTAGGGTGACATTGGGCCTCATAAGTGAGACGTTTGCCTACATGAGAAAAACATTAGGCCTTCCAAGGCTTCTGAATCATGCCACACATGTCACCTGGCACACAATTGTCTCCATCATGTCCATCTAATGATGGGTGACATCAAGGGTCACAAGGGTGACGTCATGGATCTCCCAAGGCCAACGTTTAGGGGGAAAGGAAAGACCCCCCTAGGTCCAGTCCTGCCAAGGTGCCTCTAGTGGAACGTCCTTCCTTTTCTCTGGTGCAAGCCTCTGGTATATGTCTGCCACTGGCTGGGGTCTCAGCATCCATCTGGTGGGCTTTTATCCCTATGGAGGTCTGAGCTAATCATCTCCCCATATGTACATGTCTGTCGAGAATGGTCCTACAACAACATCAAGTACGCCCTCCATGGGCTCATAAGTCACAGAGATCATAGCAATGTCAATCACATATAATAATCAAGTTACCCAAACATGTGCATAAAACCCCCCTTTTCCCAGACAAATGCTCAAAAACGTTATGTTATTCTAGAAGCCAGGTTTGGAGAGAGTTCCAGGACGTCTTATTGGGATAATTATCCTTAAGTGTGGGGTGTTTCCAGGTGAAGACCTATCTAGGTCATGTAAGTGCATGAGATGGTGTGGAGGATGTTTGGGAAAGGGGTTCAGTGATCACAGGGAAATGTAGGTCTTACCTGTGGGCTCCTCTAAAGAGGGTGAGTTGCACCTTGTCATGGATGCAATTGTTTCCTAGCCCATTCAATGCCTTTTTACTCTTTATCTTATTTCTTTTTATTTCAAGAGAATAGCTGGGGGACACTGCCCTGGCGTGGTGACCAGTGGTGACAATGTTTCCCACAAGCATTTCACGGAGATGAGAAGGTTGGCTCGTGATGAGACCCCCTTTCTCTTGGCTATTCCACCAAGAGCCACTACCCTGGTGTGGTGACCATATGAATAGTAGTGTCATACCACTACATGCCCATGGACCTAATAGGTTGGCTCGTTATGAGACCCCCTATCCACCAACTAGGTCTTGAGTTTTATTTTATTTTATGGGTCCCCTCTTTTCTTTCTGAGAAGCCTTTTATTGCTTTCTCAAGGATCCTTGGGCGAAGCATCTCAAGGTTTGATATTTGGCTTTTAACGTTTTCCAACTACTTTTACCCTCTCGGCCTTTAGCCCCTTCTTCCCACAAGGCAAGGTACAACCCTTACTAGCTTGGAAAACTCAATGCCCGAACCAATGTAGGGAATAGATGAGAGGGAAGATGATGAAAAGTGATAAGTATGGAAGGAATGGACGATGACCTTTCATAAACCCACCCAGTGGAAACTCACTCGTAAGGGAACCAACTTTCTAGGGCATAATGTCATCCCCCCCAAGTATGGACAAGTTAAAAGGCATATTGTCCAAGCAAACGTCATGACGCAAAAGAGAATTAAATGGACATATTCAAATGCTTTGAGAATCAGAGTGACACATACCATGATACCCGAACTCATTACCTCATGGAGAAAGACCCACTGCTACTTCATAACCAGGTCGATGGGATGGGTGTTGTTGTTGCTGACAGAATGGAGGTGTTGTAGAATAAAGGATGGGCCCTCCAGGGCTAAGATCAAGTCAATATGGCTCTCAGTACTCCATGTCTAGGACCTGTGGGCCTCGAGACATAATCTCCTTAGTTATCCCTAGGATAGGGGATAACATTTGGCTACAACTCGGGGACATGTGCTCACCGTAGATTGCATGAGAACCTCAGCATCTCTGGTATGACCTGTGACCTGTTGGATCTCAACAGAAATGATCAGTAGTCATTTGGGGTGGTGATATCACCCCTAGCTCATATATGATAAAATGAAATACAAGTAAGCAATCATATGTACAAATGGAAATACAACTACTCTAGCATGAAATGCAGATGGTATATAAAATGAATGAAAAATTCCTACCTACTTACCTACACTTACCTGTGAATTCAAGTCTCTACCCCTTGATGGGGTTTAAGGAGGTGTCCACCAACCGATAATGGACATCTTCTTCCTTCCAACGTGGATAAATAGTAGGCATCATTGACTGACTTCCCTTCGACTCTGAAGGGCCCAAGCCAAAATTGTGCAATCCCTTTGACATTAGTGGGCTCTCCCTTCTTTGTATCCCACATCCAGACCATATCTCCCTCTTGGTAATCCTTGGTCTTAAATTTGGTTGTCTCTTGCACAACTCTAGTATATTGTCTTGAGGGAGGAAGGTGAGATTTTGTTGTGAAGACTTATTGTTGGGATGGTCGGATCAGTATGTCATCTTCTCCTTTCTTTAATAATTTGACAACCCCAACTTCTTTTTCCTTATATTTGTTTAAAATTTGTTGATACTCCTCCTTCTTCGGCCATTGTATTTGATCAAAGTCTTCCTCTAAAGAGAAAGGCAAATCAGCATGGGAAAATACAGGAAGACTCTCTTTGATTAGTTCATGTGTCTTGTTAGTTCCAATATCATCACCAATTTTGTGCACATGGACCTTGGTCATTGGCACATTCGGGAGGTGGATTATTTTTCCATCATTCATAGGGACGTTAATATAAGTGATATCCATCTCTAAGGTGCATCCCAGCATTGCAGCAAACTTCCTAGATAATAGCATTCCCCACACATCTGGTAAATCCACCACCACAATATCCATGTGGATCACTCTCTCGAGGTATCTTCTAAGGAATATTTCAACATTATCAACTACCCCGTGAGTGGGTATGGCCTTGGACTCAAAACTGCACACATTCCTGTAAGGTCGAGTGACCTTTAGGCCTAAATTTTCCATGACCTTAAATACATCATGTTAGCACCTGCCCCTGAATCAAGCATACAATTGTTAAGGCATTTGTTATTAATCAACAAGGTCATGAAGAAAGGTGGATGTCCATAATACTAAACCCTAAGTGATCTGCTTGTAACATGATAGGAGGGTCCATTGGTCCATCTGAACTTTTGAAAAAAAAATCGAATATTTCCTTTACAGATGGAACTTTGATGACTTCTCTTAATGGAATGGTCACGTGCATATTTTCTAGTGCACCTTCAAAGTCAAAGTTCAAATCCACTTCGTCGGTGTTGGGAGGATTCTTAGGAAGAAGTATGTTCATATGTAGAGGTCTTGTCTGTGAAATCCCAGCACCAGTAGAGAGAGGTCGGTTCATTCTTTTTTGCCTAGTATATACTTGGAATTCTTTCTTCGTCAAATTTTCTCTTGATTCTTGGTCAAGTTTATTTATCACCTGCATCCTAGCCTTACTGGTTGCTTCCTTTATTCTTTCTTGATGTTCTTCAAGTGTGACATTAAGGAAATATTGAGGATTTTCAATGGCATGGTTAACAATGTTTACTTGGTCATGATAACTATTGTTGAAAGGAAACGCATGCTCCCAATGTGACTCTCTGCATTATAAGCACCAAGGGTTTTCATCTACTACATTTGCAGGGGATAAATTATTGTGAACCTATTGATCATTCTTTGGTCTAAAAACTTAGTTCCCTTTCGGAAATTGCCATGTGTAAGGAACCCTAGGAGCTTGTTGTTGAGATATTTCTAGGTTGGTAATCTTATTCATCATTAGTTCTTGGGTTTTTACCATGCCATCTATAGTCATTTGTATCTTTTCCAAGCTAGCGCTAATGTCTGAGGTAGGTTCAACATTGTGGACTATCTTAGGTTTAGCATCCATTCTGACTCTTGGGGCTGAGAAAGGCTCGACTCTAGATGATGAAAGGTTGCCTTCAATCCTTGTAGCTACCTCTTAGGCTTCTTGGATTGTTTTAGGGGCTTTATCTCTGATGAGATATCTCATATGTCATGTAAAGTCTTTGGTATAAAGAAAGAGAAGGAAACTATCAGAAGGATGATGGCTCACTGGGATCTTCTGTATCAAATTTTCAAATTTTTCATGCAGTTCTCTAACGGTTTCATTCTCTTGTTTTACGTGTTTATACAGCCTTATCAATAGAATGTTGGGGTCTTCCTTGACACTCCATCGTTTGAGGAATATTTCCTCCAATCTATCCATGGTTTTAATACTAGCATGAGTGAGACCATTGTACCAACGTCTAGCGCCATCATGGAGGGTAGCAGAGAATAATTTCATAGCTAGATCCTAAGCATCATCACTAATGGGATGAAGCTGAAAGAAGGCCCAGAAATTACTCATATGATCCTCGGCACTGACTACATAATTACTAGTGAATTTAAGCAACCACTTCTCATACTTAGGGGGAATTTGCCTAGGGTATCCTGGTATACTTGTCATGTTTAACGGTTTGAAAATCTTGGATGACCATTCCTTCTGGTTATTAGCTTGGTTTGGATTAACAGTCTGAGTTCCTACACTAGACATCGTGTTCAAAGGAAGATCACCTCCAAATAATTATTTTACTATAGGAGAATTTCGAGGAGGTTTTCTTCTAAAGGACTTGAGAGGGTTGGTATACCTCCCTGAAGTTTGTGGAGTCGCCAGATAATCTTCTTGAAACTATCAAAGGGATGAGGGGATCACCCTCAGTGGAGTCATCAAGTAAGCTTTGCAAAGTAAAGGCTTTTGAGGAAAGGCTTACCGAAAAGTGTCCTCTTTGAGGAGAATTGACTCAGTGTTCCCCGTCAACGACGCCAATATGTTATCATACAATTTGTACTTTCCCAAAATCCAAAGGTAAGTGAACAATAAATTTGCATAATAGGAGGTTATTCTATCACTATCACCTAAATAAGATACCTCTTTCTCTTTAGGGGTAGTAGCCCAAGGGAGACGTCCCCGGTGACTTGGGGGTTTGAGAAGGAAAAGGTGATAGTATCAAGAAAGTTTTTTCCTCTAACAAGTCGCACTAATCATAAAGTCCCAAAGGTTTTAGTAAGATGAAGAAAATATTTTCTTAAGTGAACCTGCCCAGAATAAGACAACACGAAAACACTATTTGCAAGTAACAATTGATATTAGTGCTTCATAAAACCTTGGACTTTTAATAAAACCAATAAGCTGATATAAAAGATGAAGCAACGAAAATTTATAACAACAATGTATATATAATGATAGCTTCACAATTATGCCTTAAACAAGCCTCAATAATGACACAAAATGATAACCTAAAATTGGCAATATGCTAGCATTTGTCAGAAGCAAAGAAGGCAATGTAAAATCAACTTTAACACTTGCTTTTGGGAGCTTTTATTGTTTTCATATATGGTTGTAGATTTCTTTTGTAACAGCAGCAAGAATTTTAGTAAGTTAGTCGAATCTAAGGTTAGGAATGGTTAGCAAAGAGCTTGAAGTAGATGGTTTAAATGGTGTTTTCATCAATCAATCAAATGTAAGGTATAAACTAGTGCCTTTAGGGTTAATGGACTCACTTTTGCAGCAACAATATTGAGAGAAACAAATGATAATAAGTGAACTAAAAACAAGATGGAGGATGGTTGAGGTGTTGGTAACCCAAGGCCTCAATCATCCAAACCCTAGAAGGAAAACGGCCACTAGGAAGTAGGTAACCCTAGGCCCTAGCGGTTTTCCTTCTTTAGGTCAAGCTTTGAAGAAATAAAAGATTAATGAAGCAAAGGTACTAGAGTGCTACTAATATAGGGCTCTAGCATATGCTTCAATGAAGGTGTCTTATAGCAAAATCAAGTAGGTGGATAGTTATTGAGAGAAGGACAATAACATGTGCTTTTCTCCTAGGGTTTCACACTAGCAATTTCATAATCTTAAGAAATGCAAGGTAAACAATACCATAACCATTCAAAGAAAGAAGAATTGCATATTTTCACTTACATTCACCAAGAATAATCAAGTCACAAGCCCTAGTTGAAGACTTTTCACCATGAAAATGCCAAAAATCACCAATAAAAGCTCCTTCCAAGAGTTGCACACCACTTAGTTCAGCCAATAGGCCTTAAAAGAAGACAAGTTTCAGACCTCACACTTGTGTGAGTGAAAGATGATGAAAAATACAAGGGATTTTTCCCTTATTTATACAATTCAAATGACCTTTAATTACAAATTAGGTCAAAAAAGGTCGACATGGCCAGTTACATCAAAAATTCATTTTTTTACATAAAATTGACAAATTAAACCCTAAAATGTGCAGAAGAGGTGACATCATGCCCTCCTAGGGTGACGTTGGGCCTCATAAGTGAGACGTTGGCCTCCATGAGCAAAACCTTAGGCCTTCCAAGGACTCTAAATCATGCCACATGTGCCACCTGGCACACAACTGCCTTCATCATGTCCATCTAACGATGGGTGACATCAAGGGTCACAAGGGTGATGTCATGGGCCTCCCAAGGCCAATGTTCAGGGGGGAATGAAAGCCCCCCCTAGGTCCAGGCCTGCCAAGGTGCCTCTGGTGGAACGTCCTTCCTTTTCTTCGATGCAAGCCTCTAGTATATGTCTACCCCTGGCTGGTGTCTTAGTATCCATCTAGTGGGATTTTATCCCTATGGAGGTCCGAGCTAATCATCTCCCTATGTACATGTCTGTCGGGCATGGTCCTACAGCAAAAAAAATTACTCCCTCCATGGGCTCATAAGTCACAGGGATCATAGCAATGTCAATCACATCTAATAATCAAGTTACTGAAACATGTACATAAAACCCCCCTTTTCCTAGACAAGTGCTCAAAGACGTTATGTTATTCTACAAGCCAGGTTTGGAGAGGGTTCCGGGACGTCTTATTGGGATAATTTTCCTTAGGTGTGGGGTGTTTCCAGGTGAATACCTATCTAGGTCATGTAAGTGCATGAGATGGTGTGGGGGATGTTTGGGCAAGGGGTGCAGTGATGACAGGGAAATGTAGGCCTTACATGTGGGTGCCTCTAAAGAGGGTGATATGCAACTTGTCATGGATGCAATTTTTTCCTAGCCCATTCAATGCCTTTTGAATTTTTATCTTATTGTTTTTTAATTTCAAGAGAATAGTTGGGGGACACTGCCCTGGCGTGGTGACCAGTGGTGATAGTGTTACCCACAAGCATTTCACGGAGATGAGAAGGTTGGGTCATGATGAGATTGACTTTCTCTTGGATATGCTACCAAGAGCCACTACCCTGGTGTGGTGACCAGATGAATAGTATTTGCATACCGCTACATGCCCATGGACCTAATAGGATGGGTCGTGATGAGACCCCCTATCCACCAACTAGGTCTTGAGTTTTATCTTTATTTTATGGGTCCCCTCTTTTCTTATTGAGAAACCTTTTATTGCTTTCTCGGGGATCCCTGGGTGAAGCATATCAAGGTTTGATCTTTGGCATTTAACTTTTGCCAACTACTTTTACCCTCTCGGCCTTTAGCCCCTTCTTCCCACAAGGCAAGGTACAATCCTTACTAGCTTGGAAAACCCAATGCGCGAACCAATGTAGGGGATAGATGAGAGGGAAGATGATGAAAAGTGGTAAGTACGGAAGGAACGGACGATGACCTTTCATAAACCCACCCAATGGAAACTCACTCCTAAGGGAACCAACTTGCTAGGGCATCCTGTCATCCCCCCTATGTATGGACAAGTTAAAAGGAATAATGTCAAAGCAAACGTCATGAAGCAAAAGAGAATTAAATGCACATATTCAGATTCTTTGAGAATCAGAGTGACACATACTATGATACCCAGACTCATTACCTCATGGATCAAGACCCACTGCTACTTCAGAACCAGGCCGATGGGATGGATGTTGTTGTCGCTGACAGAATGGAGGTGTTGAAGAAGAAAGGATGGGCCCTCTAGTGCCAAGATCAAGTCTCAAGTCAATATGTCTCTCAGTACTCCATGTCTAGGACCTGTGGGCCTCGATACATAATCTCCTTACTTATCCATAGGATAGGGGATAACATTTGGCTCCAACTCAGAGACATGTGCTTATCATAGAGCGCATGAGAACCTCAGCATCTCTGGTATGACCTGTGACCAGTTGGATCTCAACAAAAACGATCAATAATCATTTGGGGTGGTGATATAACCCATGTCTCATATATGATAAAATGAAATACAAGTAAGCAATCATATGTACAAATGGAAATGCAAATACTCTAGCATGAAATGCATATGGTATATACAATGAATGAAAAAATCCCACCTACTTACCTACTCTTACCTGTGAAGTCAAATCTCTACCCCCTGATGGGGTTTAAGGAGGTGTCTACCAACTGGTAATGGACGTCTTCTTCCTTCCAACGTGGATAAATAGTAGGCATCATAGACTGACTGACTTCCGACTCTGAAGGGACCAAGCCAAAATTGTGCACTCCCTCTGACATTAGTGGGATCTCCCTTCTTTGTATCCCTCATCCAGACCATATCTTCCTCTTGGTAATCCTTGGTCTTAAATTCGGTTGTCTCTTGCACAACTCTAGTATATTGTCTTGAGGGAGGAGGGTGGGATTTTGTTGTGAAGACTTCTTGCTGGGATGGTCAAATCAGTATGTCATTTTCTCTTTTCTTTAATAATTTGACAACGCCAAATTATTTGTCCTTATATTTGTTTAATATTTGTTGATACTCCTCCTTCTTCAACCATTGTATTTGATCAAAGTCTTCCCCTAAAGCGAAAGGCAAATCATCAGAGGAAAATACAGGAAGACTATCTTTGATTGGTTCATGTGTCTCGTCAGCTCCAATAGCATCACCATTTCTTTCACATGGACCTTGGTCATTGGCACATTCGGGAAGCGGCTTATTGTTCCATCATTCATAGGCACGTTAATATAAGTGAGATCCATCTCTAAGGTTCCTCCCAGCATTGCAGAAAAATTCCTGGATAATAGCATTCCTCACACATCTGGGACATCCACCACCACAATATCCATGTGGATCACTCTCTTGGGGTATCTTCCAAGGCATATTTCAACATTCTCAACTACTCCATGAGTGGGTATAGCCCTGGACTCAAAACCGCACACATTCATGTAAGGTCGTGTGACCTTTAGGCCTAATTTTTCCGTGACCTTCAAAGACATCATGTTAGCACCTGCCCCTAAATCAAGCATACAGTTGTTAAGGAATTTTTTATTAATCAACAAGGTCATGAAGAAATGTGGATTTCCATCATATTGAACCCTAAAGTGATCTACTTGTAACATGATAGAAGGGTCCATTGGTCCATCTGAACTTTTGAAAAAAAAATTGAACCTTTCCTTTACATATGGGACTTTGATGACTTCTCTTAATGGAATGGTCACCTGCATTTTTGCTAGTGCACCATCAAAGTCAAAGTTCAAATCCACTTTGTTAGTCTTGGGAGGATTCTTAGGAAGAAGTATGTTCATAGGTGGAGGTCTTGTCTGTGAAATCATAGGACCAGTAGAGAAAGGTTGGTTCATTCTTTTTTGCCTAGTGTATACTTGGAATTATTGCTTCTTCAAATTTTCTCTTGATTCTTGGTCAAGGTTATTCATCACCTCCATCCTAGCCTTTCTGGATGCTTCCTTTATTCCTTCTTGATGTTCTTCAAGTGTCACATTAAAGAAATATTGAGGATTTTCAATTGTATGGTTAACAATGTTTACGTGGTCATGATCACTATTTTTGAAAGGACACTCATGCTCCCAATGTGACTCTCTACATTGTAAGAACCAAGGGTTTTCATCTACTACATTTGCAAGGGATAAAGTATTGGGAACCTCTTGATTATTCTTTTATCTAAAAACTTGGTTCCCTTTTTGAAATTTCCCTTTGTAAGGAACCCTAGGAGCTTGTTGTTGAGTTCTTTCTAGGTTGAAAATCCTATTCATCATTAGTTCTTGGGTTTTTACCATGCCATCTACAGTCAGTTGTAGATTTTCCAAGCTAGCGCTAATGTCTAAGGTAGGTTCAACATTGTGGACTATCTTAGGTTTAGCATCCATTCTGACTCTTGGGGATGAGAAAGGCTCGACTATAGATGATGAAAGGTTGTCTTTAATCCTTGTAGCTACATCTTGGGCTACTTGGATTATTTTAGAGGATTTATCTCTGAGGAGATATCCCAGTTGTCTTGTAAAGGCTTTGGTATAAATAAAGAGAGTGAAACTATCAGAAGGATGATGGCTCACCGCAACCTTTTGCATCAAATTTTCAAATTTGTCATGGAATTCTCTAATGGTTTCATTCTCTTGTTTTATGAGGTTATTCAGCCTTATCAACAACATGTTGAGGTCTTCCTTGGCACTCCATCATTTGAGGAATGTTTCCTCTAATCTATCCATGGTTTTAATACTAGCATCAGGGAGACCATTGTACCAACGTCTAGCGCCATCATGGAGGGTAGAAGAGAATAATTTCATATATAGATCCTCAGCATCATCATTGATGGGATGAAGCTCAAAGAAGGCCCAGAAATTACTCATATGATCCTCAGCACTGACTACATCATTACCAGTGAATTTACGCAACCACTTCTCATACTTAGAGGGCATTTTCCTAGGATATCCCGGTATACTTGTCATGTCTAACGGTTTGAAAATCTTGGATGACCATTGCTTCTGGTTATTATCTTGGTTTGGATTAACAGTCCAAGTTCCTGCACTAGACATTGTGTTCAAATGAATATTGCCTCCAAATAATGATTTTACTATAGGAGAATTTCGAGGAGGTTTTCTTCTAAAGGACTTGGGAGGGTTGGTATACCTCCCTGAAGTTTGTGGAGTCGCCAGATAATTTTCTTGAAACTATCAAAGGGATGAGGAGATCACCCTCAGTGGAGTCACTAGGTAAGCTTTTCAAAGTAAAGGCTTTTGAGGAAAGGCTTACCGAAAATTGTCGTCTTTGAGGAGAATTGACTCAGTATTCCCTAACAACAGTGACAATATGTTATCACACAATTTGTACTTTCCCAAAATCCAAAGGCAAGTGAACAATAAATTGGTGTAACAAGAAGTTATCCTATCACTGTCACTTAAATAAGATACCTCTTTCTCTTTAGGGATAGTATCCCAGGGGAGACGTCCCGGTGACCTGGGGGTTTGAGAAGGCAAAGGTGATAGTATCAAGAGAGTTTTTTCGTCTCACAAGTCACACTGATTAGAAAGTCCCAAAGGTTTTAATAAGATGAAGCAAATATTTGTGTAAGTGTACCTACCCATAAAAACACAACAAGAAAACATTATTTGCAAGTAACAATTGATATTAGTGCTTCATAAAACCTTGGACTTTCAATAAAAGCAATAAGTTGATATAAAAGATGAAGCAACAGAAATTTATAACAGCAATGTATATATAATGATAGCTTCACAATTATGCCTTAAACAAGCTTCAATAATGATCCAAAATGATAACCTAAAATTGGCAATATGCTAGCATTTGTCAAAAGCAAAGAAGGCAATGTAAAATCAACTTTAACTCTTGCTTTTGGGAGCTTTTACTGTTGTCATATACGGTTGTAGCTTTCTTTTGTAATAGCAGCAAGAATGTTAGTAAGTTAGTCTAATATAAGGTTAGGAATGGTTAGCAAAGAGCTTGAAGTAGATGGTTTAAATGTTGTTTTCATCAATCAATCAAATGTAAGGTATAAACTAGTGTCTTTAGTGTTAATGGAGTCACTTTTGAAGCAGCAATCTTGAGGGAAACAAATGATAATAAGTGAACTAAAGACGAGGGAGGATGGTTGAGGTGTTGGTAACCCAAGGCCTCAATCATCCAAACCCTAGAAGGAAAACGACCACTAGGAAGTAGGTAACCCTAGGACCTAGCGGTTTTCCCTCTTCTTTAGGTCAAGCTTGGAACAAATAAAATCTTAATGAAGCAAAGGTACTAGAGTGATACTAAGGTAGGGATCTAGCATATGCTTCAATGAAGGTGTCTTCTAGAAAAATCAAGTAGGTGGATAGCTATTGAGAGAAGGACAATAACATGTGTTTTTCTCCTGGGGTTTCACACTAGCAATTTCATAATATTAATAAATGCAAAGTAAAAGATACCATAACCATTAAAAGAAAGAAGAATTGCATATTTTCACTTACATTCACCAAGAATAATCTAGTCCCAAGCCCTAGTTGAAGGCTTTCCACCATGAAAATGCCAAAAATCACCAATAAAAGCTCCCTCCAAGAGTTGTGCACCACTTAGTTTAGCCAATAAGCCTTAAAAGAGGTCGAATTTCAGACCTCACACTTGTGTGAGTGAAAGATGATGAAAAATACAAGGGATTTTCCCTTTACACAATTCAAATGACCTTTAATTACAAATTAGGTCAAAAAAGGTTGACATGGCCAGTTACATCAAAAATCCAGTTTTTTACATAAAATTGACAAATTAAACCCTAAAATGTGCAGAAGAGGTGATGTCATTCCCTCCTAGGGTGACGTTGGACCTCATAAATGAGACGTTGGCCTCCATGAACAAAACGTTAGGCCTTCCAAGGCCTCTGGATCATGCCATGCATGCCACCTGTCACACGACTGCCTCCATCATGTCCATCTGGCGATGGGGACGTCAAGGGTCACAAGGGTGACGTCATGGGCCTCCCAAGTCCAATGTTCAGGGGGAAAGGCAAGAACCCCCTGGGTCCAGGCCTGCCAAGGTGCCTCTGGTGGAACATCCTTCCTTTTCTTTGGTGTAAGCCTCTGGTATATGTCTTCCCCTGGCTCAGGTCTCATCATCCATCTAGTCGTATTTTAGCCCTATGGAGGTCCAAGCTAATCATCTCCCCATATGTACATGTCCGTCGAGCATGGTCCTACAGCAACAACAAGTACGCCCTCCATGGGTTCATAAGTCACAAGGATCATAGAAATGTCAATCAGATCTAATAATCAAGTTACCCAAACATGTGCATAAAACCCCCATTTTCCCAAACAAGTGCTCAAAGACGTTATGCTATTCTACAAGCCAAGTTTGGAGAGGATTTTGGGACCTCCTATTAGGCTAATTCTCCTTAGGTGTGGGGTGTTTCCAGGTGAAGACCTATTGAGGTCATGTAAGTGCATGATATGGTGTGGGGGATGTTTGGGCAAGGGGTACAGTGATGACAGGAAAATGTGGGTCTTACCTGTGGGTTCCTCTAAAGAGGGTGAGTTGCACCTTGTCATGGATGCAATTGTTTCCTAGCCCATTCAATGCTTTTTTAATCTTTATCTTATTGTTTCTTCTTTCAAGAGAATATCTGGGGGGCACTGCCCTGGCGTGGTGACCAGTGGTGACAGCGTTACCCACAAGCATTTCACGGAGATGAGAAGGTTGGCTTGTGATGAGACCCCCTTTCTCTTGGCTATGCCACCAAGAGCCACTACCCTGGTGTGGTGACCAAATGAATAGTAGTGTCATACCGCTATATGCCCGTGGACCTAATAGGTTGGTTGGCTCGTGATGAGAGCCCCTATCCACCAACCAGGTCTTGAGTTTTATCTTTATTTTATGGGTCCCCTCTTTTCTTGTTGAGAAGTTTTTTATTGCTTTCTCGGGGATCCCTNCCCTGGTGTGGTGACCAAATGAATAGTAGTGGCATACCGCTATATGCCCATGGACCTAATAGGCTGGTTGGCTCGTGATGAGACCCCCTATCCACCAACTAGGTCTTGAGTTTTATCTTTATTTTATGGGTCCCCTCTTTTCTTGCTGAGAAGTTTTTTATTGCTTTCTCGGGGATCCCTAGGTGAAGCATCTCAAGGTTTGATATTTGGCTTTTAACTTATTCCAGCTACTTTCACCCTCTGGGCCTTTAGTCCCTTCTTCCCACAAGGCAAGGTACAACCCTTACTATCTTGGCAAACCCAATTCCCGAATGCACGAACCAATGCAGGGGATAGATGAGAGGGAAGATGATGAAAAGTGATAAGTATGGAAGGAATGGACGATGACCTTTCATAAACCCACCCAGTGGAAACTCACTCCTAAGGGAACCAACTTGCTAGGGAATCTTGTCATCCCCCCCCATGTATGGACAAGTTAAAAGGCATAATGTCCAAGAAAACGTCATGAAGCAAAAGAGAATTAAATGCACATTTTCAAATGCTTTGAGAATCAGAGTGACACATACCATGATACCCGGACTCATTACCTCATGGAGCAAGACCCACTACTACTTCAGAACCAGGTCGATGGGATGGATGTTGTTGTTTCTAACAGAATGGAGATGTTGAAGAAGAAAGGATGGGCCCTCCAGAGCCATGCTCAAGTCAATATGGCTCTCGGTACTCCATGTTTAGGACCTGTGGGCCTTGAGACATAATATCCTTAGTTATCCCTAGGATAGGGGATAACAGGGACCAAAAGCAAAAGCCTCCTAAATGTTGGATATGTGTTATATTTTTTTCATGTAGACTATGCATTCATCCATGATGCATTAGTTGCAACATGTATATTTTGCATGAATCCATGAAGCAGTAATTGCAACACGTAGAATGTGCATGAATCCACAAGGAATTGGATACACCTAATGCAAATTCAATATCCACACTAGTTGGGGCGGGCATGAAGGGGCATAAGCCCCCGCCCCCACCCCTCGTCAAGGGTTTGAAGGGGAAATAGCCCCCGCCTCTCATTAGCCAACAGGATTCGAGGAAACACCCCAAATTATTTTCAAGGTTCATTTTTTGTCTTCTTTTATGATTTTTATGCTAATGGTTTTCAACCCATTGTAACCTAATGTCAGATAAGGGATAAGAATGGGAATATAATCTAGTTTATCATATTAGGATTTTGGATGTTGCAAAATGCCTTAATATTATATTATGAATGGTTAAGAGGATACAATGAAGAATATAGAGATGTGTGTTATGAACCAAGCACCTTGAAGATGATATAAAAACAATGAATACAGTCCACTTTGAGGGGGAAACCTCCTTTTACAATGAAACCAATGCCAAGACAAGATATGATGATCATAAAACTATATCTCCTTGGTATGTATATAGGAGACAAAGGATACAATTATAATGAAATGGTACAATGAAAGGTTCTAGCCAACCTACCAATATAACAAATAAACTAATAATGAATGCTTATTAGGGCCTTAACAATGTGGCTAAGTTTTGTTGGGTTTTTTTTT
>JASDQU010245271.1:46220-56961 GCA_032191745.1 Picea mariana | reverse complement strand
TCACATATGTGGAGCCAATCACATGTGGACTTTCAAGAATATTCTAGAGGGTCCAAAACCATAACCCTAATTGAGAGTTGAGTCATGCAAAAACCATAACCCTAACCATAAATGCCCCTGAGGACGTGTTAAATATTTGACCACTAGGAAAGGAAGGAGTTCCATTCTTGTTGTATTGATTTAATGTTCCATAGTTAAGCAAAGCAAAGCATTGGGATATCCTAAACACAACGAAGGAAAATTAAGACCCTGTAGCAATGATGCCACAATGTTTATTGCAGCTCCACAATAAGTTCATCTTTCTTTGCATTTTCATTTCATATCAAAGAAGAAAAGAGCAAGGCATAGTCCTCACCTTTTGATTGAGTTTTTCCATATTGTGTTCCATAGGGTATATCTTGTGTTCATTGTGTGGATGGTGTGGTATTTATTATTTTAGCTCATTTTATTGCATTCTCAATTTATTTCAATAATTTGAGTGCTACACTAAGATATTTTGTAAAAACTTGTTAAATATGTCATAATGCATTATTCCAGAGGAATATCCATGGCAGTTTACATATCCACATCACTAAGCTACTCATTTATTAGAGTGTTGGAAGGAATATCATGTATAGGAGAAGAGACTTTCATGGGAATGGAGCCATGCGAGTCATCAATAAGGTCTTAGCGAACCACTTATGTATGCCCAATTACCATAGGATTAGTGCTTGCAGAAGTACTCCTAGAGATAAAAAGAGGAGCAACATCATAATGTGAAGGAGGAAGATCCACTAAAACGTGTTGGGAAACATATGTAGAAGAAGTGGTTGTACGAAGTAGTGGGAAATATGTTGGCAAATCATGAGTAGGAACTTCATTAAATATAGAATCTCTACATTCAATCCCCTAGAGAGTGGAAGGATCATAAAGACGATGTCTCCAAAACACTTCATTGTATCCTACCAAAGTGTAGCGGTGTTTTTTTGGATCTAATATGTTTGTCTTTTCACTAGGAGTATGGGCCCATGTGCTTGATCAAATAATTATGAAATGCAAAAGGGAAGGTTTGTGCCCATGTCATTTTTCATATGGAGTCATACCTTCAATAGCATAAGTAGGTGTCCAATTGATGTTGAGGATTGCACATAGAACTACTTCACCCCAAAATTTAAGTCTCGTTTGCTTGGGGTGAAGCATGCCTTGAACCATCTCCATAATATCTCTGTTTCTCCATTCTGTGACTCCATTTTGTTATGGAGTGTAGGGAATAGTGTGATTCCAAGAGATACCATGAGAAATGAAAAATGATTGGAAAATATTGTTGGTATATTCTCCTCCACCATCTATGATGATACACTCAATCTTTTTCTTGCTTGGATTTTCCACTAAAGATTTAATTTCTTTGAATTTCCCAAACAATTCATCTTTGGATTGAATGTTGTACATCCAAATGAAGTGGGAAAAATCATCAATGAAGGTGAAAAGGTACTTAGCTCCCTCAAGAGAATGAGTGGCCATAGGGCCACAAATATCACTATAAGTCAACTCAACATGTTGAGAAGCTCGCCTCGCTTTGTACTTCGGGAAGGACTCTTGATGGTGTTTCCCCAACACACACCCTTCACAAACACCATTAGGCAGTTCAATCTATGAAAAGTCATCAATGATATGTGATTGGCTCATATGTCGCAAAGACCCAAAGTTGGTATGACCCAAACATTGATACCATAGCATGTCGGTGTCATTGACATTTGCAACAAACCCTTTCCATTTTTTAGGAAGGAGTCTTCCCCAGCTTGTACATATGATCGGATTCATTACAGTACCTTGAGGCCACTTTAAAACCATCACTCATGTCCTTTATAGCCCATCACTCTAGTCATATTCCACCTTTTTATTGAATTGTGTGAAGTTGTATATAGAAAGAATATTTAGTCTAACACGTGGAACATTGAGGAAATCTCCAAACTTAGTAGTGTCAATTGATGACATCACCAAGTTGAAATATTGTAGCGAGGACAGGTGTCTTGGCTTAGGCAAGGTGTCATGCAAGCCAAAGACACATGGATTAATGTTTCTCCAAGTCATTTAAATTTTTCCTAAGTCTAACTTAGGAAAATGAGATTAATTAATTTGATTAATGATCATTTAAATTTTTCCCAAGGCTAAACTTAGGAAAAGACAATTATTAATCATTATTAGTTAACTCTTTGTGAGAAGCTTCTTTGATCTTATCCAAAAGTCAAAGTTAGTTTCAGATTAGATCGTAACCATTGATTTGACAAGTGGGAGATTTAATCTCCACCATCAAATCACTTAGCTGGAGATTTATAAGCAGACTCGGAGATGGCTTGAGAAAACACATCGACTCATTGAGTGAGTGTGGCACTGAGGGATCAGTCGCATATCAAAAGTGATCTAGAGAGGATTCCTGGAAGGGTTAAAAGGACGAGAGAGAGATTGGAAGGTAGGCATCCTTCATCTCTAGCCTAGCAGTGAGCAAATTCGTGAGGAAAGGGCCAAGTCTCTTTGTGGTGGGCCATGTAGGTTGAATCTGGTGCAGAGGTCGCGTGAGGGGTGCAAAAGGGTCGAGTTTGAGGCAGTCGTTGAAGTCGTGAGGAGAGGAGGAAGGGTTGAGTCTCTCCAACCCAGACTGAGCTACATTGTGGGGATCGTGAGCCTTTCCAACCGCACCTACAACCATTGTAAACAGAGTCGTATAGCAGGGAGGCCAAATTCAGCAAGAGAGGCCGAGACTTAGAGTAGATCTGCTCAGATCCAAGCAGAATTTTTTTTCTATGGATGAGACTACCAGGTTTAGCACAGTTTTTAATCATTTTCTGAATATTGTTGAAGCTGAATAAAACCCTCGCTTTTTGGTTTTCCCCGGAGTTGGCATTTCCAAGGTATCTATGGTGTCTCTAAATTATGTGTTTGGTTTATGTTATTTCCGTTGTTCATTGCAAGGTTATTTAACTCGGTGTATTTATGTTTCATAGTTCAGAATCAGATCTGTGTATTGTTGTTTTGTTTCTAAGTATAAAAAATTATTGGATGCAGAAATTAGTTTGTTGAGTTTAAAGAAAAATAACATGGTATCAGAGCTTTGCCTCTAAGAAGGAAACCAAGGGTTTACACAGGTATTTTCAGCCAGCGGTAATCTTCATATCCAAGAGGTTGTAGTAGCAGGGTTTTCAGAATGATTTCTATTTCAGGTATCAGATTCGAGGACATGTTAGATGGAGCATCTAATTTGGCATTTGGAAGGAGCGTATACTATAGTAATTAGAGAAGTATGAGCTCAAGGAATTTACAGAGAAAACTATTCAGTTCCAACTCATGCACAACAAGTTGAAGCTCACAAGAAGAATGGTGCCAAGGCAAGGAGTATCATTATGGATGGGGTCAAGGACCATATAGTCCCTCACCTTTCAAGATTGGATACAATAGGAAGATGCAGGAAGCCATCATTAAACTGTATCAAAATTTGAATCTCAACAAAAAAATGGTTTTGAAGGAGAAACTTTGAAATACCAAGATGTGAAAGGGGGAAAGTGTATCCTCCTACCTCACTAGACTTAGATAAGTAAAAGATGAATCGGTAGTTGTGGGAGAAACTGTGGATGGCACTGAACTTGTGAGGATAGTCTTGAATGGCTTCTCCAAGTCATGGGATGTCTTTATGAGAGGCATTGTTGCCAAGGAACACACTCCAAGAGTTGAGAGGTTAGCATCTCTCGGTGGTAGCAATAGTGATCATAAGGGTGAGGAAGAAGAAAACATTGCTCTTGCAAGAAAGGGCAAAGCCAAAACCAAGAAAGGCTCAAGTAGTGGGCAGACCTCCAAGGGAGAGAAGAAACGTGACATGAGCAAAGTTAAATGCTTTGTTTGTCACAAACGAAGTCATTATGCTAGTCAATGTCCTAACAAAAAAAAGGATAAGAAGAAGTCTCAGATAGCAACTTCAGCGGACATTGATGAGTTTTCTTCCAGATTTGATGAGGATTTCTCACTCATCACTTGTCTCTCTAGCTCATGCACACAGGCCATAGGGGTTTGGTATATTGATAGTGGTGTGTCATATCATATGACAGGAGTTAGAAAACAATTCTCCAGTTTCAAAGAAGAAGAGATGACTTTTGATATAGAAATGGGGAAGAAGTCCAAATGTACTCCAGTGGGACAAGGGACAATCATCTTTCAAAGTCAGGAAAGACATTTAGTTTTATAGATGTGTTGTACGTACCAAGGATGACCAAGAACCTTATATCAATTTTGACACTTCAAGACAAGGGGTATGATGTGTCATTCAAAGGACTGAATTGTACCTTCAGGCCAGAGGGTCGAAGCAGGCCAAGATGATAGGGATCAGGTCACGCAAGTTATACAAGTTGCAATTTGAGTCACCTCAGGCGTTGATCAGTAGCAGTAAGGATATGGGAGAATTGTGGCATAGGAGGATGGCTCACTTACACCGTGGGGCACTTAATGTGCTCAAGGAGATAGTGACTAGCCTTCTAGAGTTGAGCACCAAGCACAATGACGTGTGTAAAGGGTGTGCCTTGGGAAAGTATGCAAAGATAGATTTTCCAAGTAGTGACAGTAGATCAAATAGCATATTGGATTCAGTGCATTCAAATGTATGTGGGACTATGTCTTCAGCGTCCTTGACAGGATGTGAGTATTTTTTCACATTCATTGATGATTTCTTCAGGAAAATCTGGATCTACTTCATGAGGACCAAAGATGAGATCTTCAATCGCTTCTAAGAGTTTAAGGCTTTTGTGGAGAATGTGACAGGAAGGAAGATAAAGGTTCTCAAGTCATGCAATGGAGGTGAGTACACAGGGAAATCCTTCAAGTTGTTTTGTGCACAGGCAGGGATCAAGAAGGAATTGATAGTTCCCTACAACCCTCCGCAGAATGGGGTAGCAGAACAAAAGAACAAGGCCATTGTTGGTGCTGCTAGAACTATGTTGTATGACCAGGATCTACCCAAGTTTCTATGGGCAGAGGCATGCAGTATTGCAGTATACATACAAAATGGGAGTCCTCACAAAGTGTTGGGAAGATTGACTCCTAAAGAAGCATTTACAAGGAAGAAACCGGAAGTTGGCCACTTCAGGATCTTTGGTTGCCTTGTCTATTTTCATGTTCCCTTTGATAAGAGGACGAAGCTCGATTCCATGGATGAGAAGGGGATCTTCATTGGTTACAATGAAACTTCGAAGGCTTATCGAGTTTATGTTCCAACATTAAAGAAGACAATGGTCAAAAGGGACATGATATTCGAGGAGGAGAAGGCTTTCAGGAAGTCTTATGATGTGCCAGTAGCAACAGGGGATCAAGAGTTGGTAGTTCCAAAAGAGGAACAAGAGTCACAGGTATAGGTCATAGGGACAGGTACAGGGAATAGTACTCAGACAGGGGAGCAGGATGAGGAGCAGAAAGCTCTACCCACCAAGATTGGACCTCCTAGTGCAAGGAGGAAGAGGAGTCAAGAGGTTTCTCAGACATTACTAGATGCTCAAGAGTTTGTGGGTGCTCCTAGGACGAGTGTCAAATAGAGAAAGCCACCATAGCGATATTCAGGGTATATGACGTTGATGAGTGATCTCATTGACAAGGAACCTTTCTGTTTTCAGGAAGCATCAAAGCATCAGGTTTGACGAGATGCCATGGTGGAGGAGCATGCCTCCATCATGAAGAATGTTTGTGTTGATTTTCCATAATCTAGGTTAAGCATGTAGTTCATTTCAATTTCATCATGTCTTAACCATAAACAAAAATGTTGCAGCAACCAAGATCACAAGAAGAAACACCATGCACAAGAACACAAGATATATCCTAGGAAACCCTTCTCAACAAGGGAGAAAAAACCCAGCCAAATCCTTTGCTATATTCTTCAAGAGAAAGACCTTTCACCACCAAGAATGACTTTGCACACAAGAGGGTGCTTAAGCCCTAGAAGACTAGCGCCCAAGAGAGGTGCGCGCCTTTTTCCAAAGAGAAGTACTTGCAGAAATTTCCAAAACACGCAAGAAGGATATGATTCTACAATGGAGAATCATCTCCTACTTATATTAGACTTTGACCAATTAACAAGGGCATCTATTGGCACAACAGGGCCCACCTCTCTAAGTCAAATATACTTTTTATTATATTTATTATTTATTATAATTAATTTTAATATTAGTATTAATTATCTTTTACATTAATTATTAATCACATTAAGGTGGGGCTGACCTGTACCCTTTACATAACAATTAGGGTTACAGGTAGGTCTGACTCTTGAACAATATATATACAAAAGGATCTGATACACCCACTAGTGTTCATCCACTAGGGGCACATCCATAGGGATGTCATAGATCTAATTCACTGCATTACTCAGATGAACCAGATCTTCACACGTTCACCTATGCTCGTCCACAGGCACATCCACTCTACAGATCTGTTTTCCCACTGCCACCGACTGGAGAATCATCTGGAGTTTTCTCGTCAACTCTGCTGCTTCGAGGAGGCCATCACAACATCTTCATTTATGTTCACATGACGATGTGCCCAACGCTTTTGGGATTTCCCACATTCACCTTGTGCTCAGCCACAGGCACGTCCTATCTCAACAGATCGCTTTTCCACCAGATAATCATCTGGAGTTCTTCTCACTCAGGTCATGGAGGAGTTCATATCTACGTTCCTAGCTCTGTCCCAGGCTGGAACCACGAACCCTTCTTAGGGGCTTTCTCTCAGGTTTGTAAGCTGAGAGAAAGGCTTCACATAGCTGATATGTTCCACATCTCACAGGTTTGTAAGCTGGAGGATGTCTCCCATAGTTGCATTCATCAACAGTTTGGGACGTGGTGCCAAGACCTAAGGGCAAGTCAGTGGTTGGGTCTCACTAGATCTATAAGATAAGCATGATACATATGGAAGCATTAAGAAATTCAAAGCCAGGTTTGTGGCTAAGGGGTTCTCTCAGAAAGAGGAAGTTGACTATGACGAGACATTTTCCCCGGTAGCCAGATATACTTCCATTAGGGACGTGATCTTATTAGCAGCAGAGATGGGTTGGCAGATTCATTAGATGGACGTCAAGACGGCATTCCTCAATGGAGTTATTGAGGAGGAAGTGTATATAGAACAGCTAGAGGGTTTTGAGGTATATAGGAGAGAGTCCCATGGATGTAGACTGAAGAGAGCATTGTATGGGCTCACACAGACACCCAAAGCATGGTATGAGTGCATTGATAGTTAATTGCATGGCATGGGTTTCGTGAAGAATAAGGCTAACTCAAATCTCTATTACATCATGATAGGGGGAGAGAGAACCACTCATTCTCGCGTTATATGTGGATGGTCTATTTCCGACAGGTTCACAAAGGCTTATTGCATATTGCAAGAGGGATCTTGCTTCGAAGTTTGATATGAAGGATTTGGGGTTGATGCACTATGGATTGGAGGTGCCGCGGCAAGATGGCGTGATTTTCCTAGGACAAGGGAAATACACAATGGAGATCTTGAAGAGATTCAGGATGCAGGACTGTTGGTCGATGTCTACACCCATGGTTACTAATTGGAAGAAGATAGATTCTTCCAAACAGGAGGCAATGGACCCTACCTTATACAGGAAATTGATAGGCTCTCTCATGTATCTAGTCAATACTAGGCCCGACATTTGTTTTATTGTGAATACTCTCAATCAGTCCATGGTTGAACCAAGGAGAGCACATTGAATAGCAATGAAACATATATTGAGGTACCTGTGTGGCACAGTTGAGTATGGTTGGTATGCTCAAGGAGATGGAGTGAAGTTGTGGGCTATACATACGCAAACTGGGCAGGCAACGCAGTGGACAGGAAAAGCACTTAAGGGTGTTGTTTCAGCTTGGGATCGAGGGTTGTCTCTAGGTTCAGTGGGAAGCATAAGTTTGTTGCATTGAGTTCTACTGAAGTAGAATACATGGCAGCATGTGAAGCCGTATGGCTTCAAAAACTGCTAGTGGCAGTGTTCGATCAAGAGCTAGAGTTGACCATCTTCCATTGTGCTAATCAGAGTTGCATAAAACTCTTTGAGAATCTGGTGTTTCATGATAGGTCGAAGCACATCGACATCAAGTATCACTTCATCCGAGATTGCGTACATAGGGGTGCAATTCAACTACAGTATGTGCCTATAGATGAGCAGGTGGTAGATATTCTCACCAAGGCCTTGATGAAAGGCAAGTTTATCTACTTCAAGGATAAGATGGGAATAGTGGAAAACACCTTTCTTGCTAAGAGGGAGTGTTGAAATATTGTAGAGAGGACAAGTGTCTTGGCTTAGGCAAGGTGTCATGCAAGCCAAAAACACATGGATTAATGTTTCTCCAAGTCATTTAAATTTTTCCTTAAGTCTAACTTAGGAAAAATGAGATTAATTAATTTGATTAATGATCATTTAAATTTTTACTAAGTCTAAACTTAGGAAAAGGCAATTATTAATCATTATTAGTTAATTCTTGGTGAGAAGCTTCTTTGATCTTATCCAAAAGTCAAAGTTAGTTTCAAATTAGATCGTTGTCATTGATTTAACACATTGGGGATTTAATCTCCACCATCAAATCACTTAGTTGGAGATTTATAAGTAGAGGAGATGGCTTGAGGAAACACATCGACTCATTGAATGAGTGTGGCACTGAGGGTTCAGCTGCATATTGAAAGTGATATAGGGAGGATTCTTGGAAGGGTTAAGAGGTCGAGGGAGATTGGAAGGCAACCAGCCTTCATCTCTAGCCTAGCAGTGAGCAGATCTATGAGGAAAGGGTTGAGTCCCTGTGTGGTAGGGCTGTGAAGGTCGAATCAGGTGCAGAGGTCGCGTGAGGGGTGCAAAAGGGTTGAGTTTGAGGCAGTCGTTGAAGTCGTGGGAAGAGGAGGCAGGGTCGAGTCTCTCCATCCCAGACTGAGCTACAATATGGGGGTTGTGATCCTTCCCAGCCACACCTACAGCCACTGTAAACAGAGTCGTATTGCAAGGAGGCCAAACTCAACAAGGGAGGCTAAGACTTAGGGTCAAATCTTCTCAGATCCAAGCAGGATTTTTTGTGTGTATGAGACTGCCAAGTTTGGCACAGTTTGTAATTGTTTTCTTAATATTGTTGAAGCTGAATAAAACTCTCATTTGCTAGTTTTTCCTGAAGTTGGGTTTCCAGGGTATCTTTGGTGTCTCTAAATTATGTGTTTGGTTTATGTTATTTTCGTTGTGCATTGCAAGGTTATTTAACTCAATGTATTTCTATTTCATAGTTCATAATCAAATCTGTGTATTGTTGTTTTGTTTCTGGGTATAAAAAATTATTGGATGCAGAAATTAGTTTGTTGAGTTTAAAGAAAAATAACACACCACACACTGAAATTGTTAAGGTTGAGTTATCAATAATGACCATTTTCTCTCCACTGTGATACTATTGATAATAGAAGAGAATGTGTTGGTGTTTTGTCATATGCCTAGTAGTAACTTCTAAAATCAACTCCATTCTTGTGGAGAAGAGGACCAATATGCAAAGTACACATTGCAATGTGAGAAGATCCAGCAATATCGTCAAAAATATCCTCACTGCCGACTATTTGTCTTGCAAGTTCTTCAATTTTTTTAGATGAATGATGCAAGATTTGAAGGCATGTCCCTGATGACAGTAGTTGCATATGAGTTTCTTCTTCATGGAGGATTTTGAGTTTCCCCCCTAACTTGCTCGGGCTCATGCTTAGGAGGAGTCGAGGTAGCTTCTAGATGGGGTTGATCTCAAGGTGGAGAAATCTCTCATATTCTACTATGTGACTTGATGCTAGATAAGATTAGCGAAAACCTCCTCAAGAGGAGTTGTGTAACCCTTCACAAATAATGGGATACTATAAAATATAAAAGCAACAGATTTGAATGCTAGAGAGAGATTATTCAAAATAGTACTCAAGTAATGATGTCAACCTTCAAGTTCTTAAACCTCACAATATACTCCTCAACATTTTGAAAGTCACCCATCTTGAGAATGGAAAGTTCGATTATGACTTTGTTTCCCCRAGTAGTATTCGTTGATCCAAAGAGTGTCTTTAAGGTATTCCATATCCCTATTGTACTTTTATTTTCCTTTGTGTGTTGAATTAGATCGGGCTCAATGTATAGTGTGATTAGCYCAAAGAACTTCATCCTTCTTCATACATATGATGTCATAGTTGTCATCATCAATGGGAGAAAGGAGTTTTGCTAGATACATCCATAAGCCCTTACTCCAAAGAAGTGCAATCATTTGATCTACCCAAACATGATAACTTGCCCCATTCAATCAATCAAACCATTTTGAATCCATTAGGTTTAATAGAAGCAAAAAAAAGATCCTTTATCTGAAAGAATGAAGTCTTCAGAGGTTCACCTTGATAGCCCTAGAGGTACCAACACTTACATAGAAATTTGCAATATGCTACCTACTACAAAGTGAATGAAGAAAGATTGTTGGCTTTGAAGGAGAGTTAAAAACCTTGAAAAGAGATCATCCAAGAAACCCTAGTTCCACAGTTGCAAAGAAGCTTTGAGCAATGCCACTAACCAAAAGTCTTTGGATCAACTCCAGAATTGAGTGAGTCAGGTCCACACCTACTATGATACCATGTTGAAATTCACAAGTGATGGCAAGAGAATCAAACAAAACCAAAAACAAACCCAAATTCTGCAATAACAAATTTACAAGTGTGCTAAAGAGAGAGAAGCATAACCAAGCACAAGAGT
>JASDQU010245270.1:142349-165197 GCA_032191745.1 Picea mariana | reverse complement strand
TCCTGTCATATAATTCAATGCATCCAAATGAAAGAAAATTTTTATCATCATATAAATCCAGATCACTTGCGAGCAAGTGTCCTCAAAGAATAAGTTTGGTATGTGCGCCAGAGCGGGATGTTACAGATTGCATCATGACTTCGAGTTTCACGATATCATGACTACTTGTGTAACACCAGCCAACTAGTCCAACTCCTTACTCCCTAAATGTCGAGGTCCAGAATCAAGATATCAACAACTCCCATTGATCCAGATCCAACAGATATTATTTCTCCTGGGATTGTGAGTGTTGAAAGGTTATCAACCTTATCCTTCCCACTGATCTACTAGGTCCAATGACTCACAAAATTTCAGTATTCCTCCCTCTAAGAAATTCCATCGTCCGTTCAGATTTTCAATGGCTCCAAGCCAAAGGAATTGGTGTCAATTCTTCTGAGGTCAACCATTGTGAAGTGATTTCAACCTTCTTCTTTTCTTCGAATCCATCGAAGTCTCTATCCCTTTTGAGCTTCACTCTATTGCAAATTCAAGAATTCCAAGGGTTCTTTGAGCCCACTCCTTGTGGAACTCACAATAACCTTTGGTTATCTGACATCTTCCTCTTTTGTTCACTCCTTCCAACAGAAATCCTTTGATCCCGCACTTGGGTTGGAAAAGTATAATACATCGACTTGCCTGCGCACTCCTTGTGCGAATCTGTGCTATACTCGCTCTTTTGCTGGTATGATAACAATGGTATCTGTCCTGATCTTTTTTTAGGTAAACTTAGAACCTGTCAATGCACTCTTTGCGGACTTTCACTGCACTCCTTGCAGGAATTCTCAGGATGAGAAAAAATTGAAAATCATTCTCTACCTCTCAAAGACTTCATACATTCAATCATGAAATCATACATACACATAGCATTGAAACAAATGCATAACATAGACCAGAATTAACTATAAACATACCATTTAATAGATGTAAACATAATTCATAAACACCATGAAATTTGGATCAAAGCTTCCTTATATTAATACAAGTGCATCTATACATGGGTTCTATAGCATCAACTATCTACTTATACACTCTTCTACAATCTATGTTCTTCTATTATGTTTCTCTACAACTCTCTAATTCTTACAATGAGAATAATAATAATGATACAATACAATACATGCAAGGGAGCTTTCTAGAGTTTTCCCTCCTACACTCTAAGCTATCAAATCGAAATAAAAGATACAACTACTTTACATTTAATACAATAAATGCCTCCAACAAACAGATGAGAGCAATCACTCAAGATCTGTATTACAACTCAAAACATAAATGTGAATGCATCCTCTCAAGATATTACATTAATGTATTATCCTTTCAAATTCAAAATTCTTTCAAAATGTGTGCTGGTGCATATCCAGTTGTCCTTCGCTTTTGAGCTTTCTTTGCTGACTTAATTACGATGCTCCTGCAACATACTCCTCTGAATGAAAAATTCATGAAATCTTGTTCATGAGCTCCTGCACCATCTGCCCATGTTTTTGGATCTCTGCTTCACTTTCCCAACTGGCATCCTGAATTGGGTGTGCCTTCCATTTGACCAAATACTCAAAATATTTCTTTCTCCAAGTCTTTTTTCTAACTCTTTGATCAATGACCTTTTCCATCTGTGGCTTTTCAGCTACACGCATCTGTCTGACCCATTGAACTTCCTTTTGGTATTTTTCTCCTTTGGCTTCATCTGTTCTATAAGGATACAGATCTACTACATTGAATATTGATGATATTCCTACCCCATCTAACAATTCTATTTCATAAGCATTTGCCTCAAATTTTCTTATGATTTTAGACGGTCCTATATTTTTCATATTCAATTTATTATGTGTTCCCCTTGGGATTCTTTCTTTCCTCAGGTGCGCTAAGACTAATTCTCCCACTTCCAACCGAAGTTCTCTTCTATGTTGATCTGCTCTGTGCTTATATTCCTGGTTGGAATTTTGCAATTGCTCTTTGATCTTACTATGGAACTCTTGCATCTCTGCTGCAAATTCTTCTGCTTCAACACTTATGAATTCACTCTGCTCTAAGTCTCTCAACTCATATACTCCTCTCATGTTCATTCCATACATTATCTGGAATGGTGTCTATCCTGTTCTCCTATTCAGTGAATCCTTATATGAAAATTCCTCTTGTGGAAGAATCTGATCCCATTGACTATGATGTTCAACTACTAAAATCCTCGACAAATACCCTAAACTTCAATTTACTACCTCAGTCTGTTCATCCGTATGAGGGTGATATGCTAAGCTAAAAGATAAACTAGTCCCCATCTTTTTCCATAGTGTCCTCCATAAATGACCAACAAATTTGGTATCCCTGTCTGAAACAATACTCTTGCGTACGCCATGAAGTTGGACAACTTATCTAAAAAATAGATTTTCAATGTGTGTTGCATCATTGGTTTTCTGACATGGAATGAAAAGTGCCATTGTTGGCACAGGGGCAGACGTGGGGTTCACTCCAAGAGAACACCAACAAGCCCTTTCGACAACACCTACGAAGAAAATGCAGTCTCACCCGAAGCAGCTAAGAGGGGGGTTGCAGAACATAGATGTCTAGAACCAGGGGAATATTAAGTGGAAGTAATACAACAATAATGTAGCATTCATGTGTCACTTATCAACTCGATATACTCTGCACAACTATAGATATGATCTAACACAATAATGCAAATCTCAACATAACAATGATAGGAATCTAGGCATCAATCACACATACAACACAAAATGTACGTGGTTCACCCTCTCTCTGGGGCTACGTCCACAGAACTGGGCTTATGATATATTAAGATAAATCTTACAGTTCTGATCTACGCTTTAGCCAACAGATCCTCTCTCCTCTTCTCTCCCCTTCCTGTGCATCCATCTACAAGATCTGATCTTCACACCCAGCTGAAGATCTTACAATAATAGAAGGCTCTCACTCTCAACACTTCTCTCTCTCATTGCACAGTAATATCTCAATCAACCACAATCAATACCAATACCCAGTGCTACTACTGACTCGACCTAGGTCCTCTTAACCTCTATTTATACATTACAGTCCCTCACCGATAGCCTTAGGCCAAAACCTAGGTGTCAAAACCCTATTTACCCAAATCCCTAGGTGTCTAAAACCCTAGGTCAACTTGACCCACGTTTTCCGGACTTCGCCAGCCTGCCTTTCCTTCCTCGTCACATAGTGATCCAAAGCATCCAATGGTGGCTTTGTCTACGATTCTTTTCTCTTGCTGATTTGTCATCCATGATCTCTTCATTCAATAACTTGCTTTTCTGTACTTCACTCCATCTTTTATTATCTTTTGCTTACTTCAACCTAGTAGCAGTCACTGTGTTTCCCGCACAGTTCTCATTTTACCTTTTCTTCCTTGATCTTCGATTCCTTCCATAACTAAGGGCCAACAAGCCCCCAACACTCACCTATGACTCATCCCGAGGAAATTCAGTTCTTATCTTTCCATGTCACTTCGACTTTGGACTACGGAGTGCATCCTTTGCTTTCTTCTCCATGTCTCCTTCCCATCCTTGTGCAGACTGTCTTTTCTGTGTCTGGTACCTAGTTTCAACTACACCTAGTACCTAGACACTTTTATTCCTTTATTTTACTGAGAGCTATGAGGCAACTGGTTATCATAGTATAACTTCAGCCGATTCCCATTTACTAATCCCTCTTTCCATTCTCCCTTCATTGTCTTCAGTTATGTAACTCCTCCTTCTGTAACATAGGTGATCTCATATGGTCCAAGCCAATGTGTTCTGAACTTCATTGGATGTCTTATAAATTTACTTTCATACACAAGTACTAAATATCCCTTCTTAAATGCCTTCTTCTTGATGTGTTTGTCATGATAGGCCTTCTCTCTTTCCTTCTGTACCTGCTGATGGAATCTTGCCATAAATCTATCTTCATCTAGTTCAACCAGCTGGGAAAGTCTCTCATGAACAATGCTAGTATCGTCCATGTCTATAAATGAAGCAATTCTTAAGCTCAGTACCAAGTACTCCATTGGGACAACAGCCTCGAGACCATAAACCAACTTGAAAGGGGTCTGCATTGTTAATTTCTTGCAAGTGGTTCTATAAGCCCAGAGTACTGTTGGTACTCTTAAATCCCAATCATTCCTGTGCACACTGCAAATCTTTGTCAATGTTGTCTCCAATATTTTGTTGAATGCTTCAACCATTCCATTTGCTGGTGGATGGTAAGGTGTACTCTTATGATGGTGGACTGCAAATTCTTTAGTCAGTGCTTCAACTATCTTGTTGATGAAATGAGTGCCTTGATCGCTCATAAGGGTCTTAGGGAATCCAAACCTGATTATTATGTCATCAAATATAAAATGTGTGGCTGTAGTTGCACTATAATGCTTGACTGCTCTTGCTTCGGCCCATCTAGTCACGTGTTATGTCATAGTGATAATATACCTTGCTCCTGTGCGCTTCCATGGTGGGTTTATAGGTCCCACGAAGTCAATGGTCCATTTTGCAAATGATTGTAGGGTCATTTGTGGTGCTAGTGGTATTTCGTCTCTTCTACATGGTTTTCCAACTCTCTGGCATACATCATAGGCTCTGCTATACTATTTAGCATCTTTGTGTAATGTAGGCCACCAAAGGCCAGCTCGTAGAACCTTCTACGCAGTTTCTTTGCCTGCGTAATGTCTTCCTGCGATGCCTTCATGAGGTTCTACGAGGATCAGTGAGCACTCTACCTCCATCACACATCTTCTTAGTATCTCATCAAGTCTCATATTATATAGCTGACCAACTATCAATGAAAAGTCTGTAGCACACACCACTATTTGTTTCTTCTGGGAAATTGTATACTCACTTGGAGCCATTCATGTTGATAGGAATTGGACTATGTCTGTGAAGTGGTCATCCATCTTCCTAATGGTGAGTAGTTGTGCATCTAGTAGTGTATCATCTAGACTAGTGGGTTCTTCACCATGTTCCAACCTCAACAGGTGGTCAGGTCCCTTGTTCATTCTTCCTGGCTTAACTATGATCTGAAAATCATATTCTTGAAACAAGAGAAGCCATCTGCATATTTTCCCCCCCAACACTGGCTTGTTGATTGGGTACTTCAGCACAGAGTGATCAGTAAACATTTTAATGTGTCCTCCTAGTAAGTAATGGCAGAATTTTTGCAGTGCGTACACCATGGCTAATCCTTCTCTCTCTATAGTAGTGTAATTGATTTCAACTGTAGATAAATTTCCACTGGAAAATGCTAATGGATGATCAATGTCCCCTTCTCCAGGTTGTGCTTTACTTCTCCTAATGAAATGGAAGATGCATCAACATGCACATGAAATTCCTTGCTCTAATCTGGAAAGACCGGAATAGGCATAGTCACCATCTTTTGTTTCAGTGTGTCGAAAATCTGCAGAAATTCTTCTGTCCAACCAAACTAACATTATTTCTTTAATAACTTCTCCATTGGCACAGTAATATGAGCATATCCTTTGATAAATTTTCTGTAATAGCCAGGATGTCCTAGTGTAGTGCGCAATTGTTTGACTGAGGTAGGAGGTGGAAAATCAACTATAATTGCAATTTTGGATGGGTCCACCAACAATCCTTGCTTGCATACAATATGACCTAATAATACTCCAAATGGTGAGAAGAAGATGCACTTCTTCAAATTCAAAGCAATTTGACATTGCCTGCAGTTATCCAACATTAGCCTTAGAGATTCAACATGATTTTTCAGCAAACTAAAAGCAGTGCAGTCATCAAAATAGGCTTCTAAAAACTTATGCAAAAATTCTTTGAACGCTTCGACCACCACCCTAGAAAAGATGGCTGGGTCATTCTTCAGTCCAAATGGCATCACTTTGTATTGGTAGGATCCTCATTCTGTGGCAAATGTGGTCTTGTGGCGGTCCTTGTTGGCAATCCATATCTGATGGTATCTTGAAAACCCGTCTATAAAAGAATATACCTCCTGGCCTCCCACATTGTCTAATACTTCATCTATGAATGGTGTAGGGAAGGGGTCATGAAAACATGCATCGTTCAGCTTTCTGAGGTCCACACATATTTTGATCTCGCCTGTCTTCTTGTCTTGTACTACGATGGGGATGATCCACTCTGACTCTTCGACAGGTTCAATAATCCCCGCTTCCATCATTCTGTTGAGCTCAATCTTCACTTTTTCCTTATATTTTGGGTTCAACCTATAGGGTCTTTGCTTGACTGGCTTTGCATCTAGTTTCAAAGGTATTTTCATCTCTCCCATAGGCCCTTTGATACCCTTCATATCAGTGAACTTGGTCAGAAACAAGTCCTGATACTAGTGCAGTAATTTTGTAATTTTTTCAATGGTAGAAGCATCCCAATAATCTCCGACATTGCCAAGCTTCAGTGTCTCCTCTATCCCAATATTAACTTTATTTATCTTGATCATCCATCCAATGAATGGAAGTCCAATTCCTCGTCCTTCCACATTCATGGGGCCTTCTGTCTCAGCAATGTTTACCTTCCTCGGATCATCATCTTCGTCGACATTAATGTTGTAACATCCTTGTAATTTCTGGAATGGCATAGTCCATTCATCCTCTTATTGCTCCAAAGGGAGGATGGATGACTCCTTAAATAATTTCTTCCTCACAATATTTAATGCTTGATATACTGAGGGAAAATCACTTTCAAACAAAAAGGAGGTTACAAAATTCTGAAGCATACCTTCCCAATCTGCGGTGATAAGGTGTAACTCTGCTTGAAGGTACCAGTTAATAGGGGTCGTGTCCAGCATGTTAATGAATCTTTGTACCCATTTTTCTCGAGGAATGTCACTCCAGGCCTCTTCATAGCTTCATACATGGTCCTTTCGGCAGCTTCAACCTTTTTACCTCAGTTCATAGCTTCCTACTTGTGTTGAAAACTGCGTTGTCATCAAGGTTCAACATTGTGTCTAGTCTATGATATTTCTTTTATGTGTCCCCCACCATCTTGCTGGTGTAGCTTTCAGAGCCTCATCCATAGCCAACAACCTCTATTTTGCTAGTACAATTTCTTCAAATTCCATCAAGAAGGATTCTAAAGGATTCAGACCATCAAAGGTAGGTAAGTTACTGATTGTTGTACCAATCTAGTGAAATTATCTAGTCAATCGAGAACATATCCTTCTACATACTTCATACATCTAGTTCTTCCAATTCTCCAATGATTCTTCTGAATCTGATGAGAACGCATTATCACTTCACCATCTTAGATTCGCATTGGTAGTAGGGTTGATATAATCCTATTGTATGGATGTTAATTTATAGATGTTTTCCAGCTCATATGTGTAGTCTTTTTCTCTGATGGGCTCTGTATACCTCAGACCTTCATCTAGATCTAAGGGTGCAGTGAACCTAAGGACATATCCTAGTAATGTGTATTTTCTTTAAATTGACCATAGTAGAATTGTTGAAGGCCCAATCATTTCCTAGTAATGCAGGGTAAGAGAAGCTATCATCAACATTTTCAATTACCTAAAAGTCTGCAAAGGTTCTAACTCCCTCGATGTCCACAAGGACATGCTCCAATCATCGAAATGGGGTGACAGATTGTTGATTATCCATGAGAATCCTGCTAGGGGAATATATCAGTTTGGGTTTTCCCATCATTGCCCAAGTTTGCTTCGTCATGACGTTGACCTCCGAACCTAAGTCGTGGACCACATAGTCTATATCATACTCTCCTATTTGAGCATTCAAATGTAATTCTTTGTTTGTTCTTCTCTTCTTACCAATCAAGTGTACTACCTTGTTCAGCAAGGGGTGTACCTTTCCTAGCTCATACTGCCTGATTAGGTTATGTAACTCTTGTACATCTTTCTCATCCTGAATTAATTTAAGACAAGTGCAAAAAAATTTGATGAGCGTACTTTCCTATTTTCCTTCTTTATGCTTAGTTGATTGATCAAATGCCTGAGGCATTCCATACACTTTTACTTCTGGTTTCATTTTGGATTAGGATCCTTGGTTCCTCTTGAATCCCTCTCTTGCTTCCACAAAGATTTGTCTTTCTTTCTTTGCATCAAAATCCTGAGTCTTCTCCTCAACTTTCTTGATACCTAACTCTTTTGCGATCTTTCTTTGGGTTGTTCTATCCTCTCTTATAGCAGTGCCTCCTCGAGTAATGACAATGAATCTAGGGTCGATTCCATAAGGTTAAACATATATCAATTGTACTTGTGGGTTATGTTGAGGTCCTTGTCTTTCTTGAAGCTTAGCCAGTATCATAGATCATTCTTCTATGACATGCTCGAAAGAGTTACAATAACTACAGGTTGTGCAAGGATTCTGAGAATCCCTTGCTAAGTGTCCTAGTTGTGCACAGTTATAACAGATTCTTTGTCCTCGACTTCGGCCAATACGTCCTCCTCGTCCTCGTCCTCTGTATCCACCGTGAGGAGTGAATTTTCCTCTCCCTAGAGAGTTGTACTGTAGAGTGTTTCCTTCTTGTTGTACTTCACCTAGAATCTTATATATGTCTCTCGACCTCTCATGCATGTTATCGTAATCTCTAAAATCTCGATCATCATGCCCTCCTGATTTACATAATGTTCAGTACAAGTTTGTAGGTGTCTAAACATACTTTTGCATGTAATAGCATTCACCTGGGTGATGTCTATTTCTGCACACATCACACCAGCATAGGTTAACTTGCTTCAAGGGGCTCGGTGCTCGTGAGGCCAAATACTCATGAAATAAAGGGAAATGTTCCTTATCATGACCTTCTGATCTTCATCTCACACACTAGACATCTTTCATTTTGTATTTTCCCTTATATTTCTTCATATCCTTGACCTGTAAAGACAAACTGGTTAGCTAACTCAAGATCTAGCTCATGCTTGAGCTCGATTCTCCCATAGGTGATGATTCAATCTTCATGGAGATTTCCAAAGATGCTGCCTGCAATGCAATATTCTATTGCATCAGAGGGACTCTGATATGTGGTAACAACGCAATGATGAACTATTCTTTGTTCGGTTCATCGGGGATCTGAAAATTTAATTGGCCTGTTAGGGTCTTGAACCACTAGTTGAACTCCCAAACAGGTTCTGCTACCTTTTGCTTGATCTCTTTTAGCTCTGTAATACATTGTGACTCTGAATTTGGTTTCTTAAACTCTACAATCAACACATTCTTGATCTCATTCAGTGGCTTAGGTTGTGACAGTCCTTGGACAAGTTTCATTTACCAGCTCAGTGCGCGGTCCCTTAGCATAGTTCTGAATTGGGTTCTCTTGATGGCTTCGTCAGTGATACTTTTAATATTCCATATGGCTTCACACATAAACCAATGTTGATATGGATCTTCAGATCCATCTCCTCTAAATATAGGGAGCCTCATTTCATATTCCATAGAGCTGACTAGGCTTCTTGTATGAGTAGATGCTAAGCTACCAGTAATAGTGCTTTGAGGACTCTGGTGGTTCTTACTATTCTGACTACTAGGTATTTTTGAGGCAATAGGAAGATTAATGTTACTTACTTCAGTAGTCCATGCAGTTCCTGAGGTTTTTGGCTCTCTTTGGAAAAGTTCTTCAACTTCCCCTTCTTCTATTCTAGTGGGTTCTGAATGTTCTTCATCGGTTAGATCTACCTCTTGTCCACTGTAGAAACCTTATTCTCCATAGTTTTGATTAAACAAGTTCTCAAGGTGAACCCCTCAGAATACTTTCCCATTGCGTGTATGTCCTACTTCTATGTCATTGTCATTGTCGTTGTTCGAGATCTTGAACATTATCCTTTTCAGGTTCGACCAATCTACTGTATCTTCAAGATGTGGTTTTCATGCAAAAGCATCTTGATTCTCATCTTTTGAAAGTGAAATTTTTTTCCTCTGGGTCCTTTGAAAAAGTATCTCTTGGCTTGGCTATATGATTTTGTTCTGTCAACAACAAACTCAATGATATACCCTCCCATGGTACTATCAAACCAATGATCTACTACTCTGGATACATCGTTGTCAACTCTCTTGACCTTCTGGATCAGTGCCGGTGTCCAAACCACAGGAGGTATAGATCTAATCTCGAACTGGGTATCGACTAACCTAGCCAACCATTCAAACAACTCCTGGTGGATTCCCCCAAAGAACATCTCGTGAATGTCGGTGAAGATGCATCTTTGTATCCAATCTTTAGTACTCAGTTTAGGGTTCTTGTTTTGGGCTTCAGTGAAGTCCCTCTCTTGATCCTCTATCCACTTTTGAATCTTGGTCTTTGAAGGGAACCACCTTGAAATTCCCTAAAAAGGTTCTTGTCCCGGCAACGGAACCATTTGTTTTCACAGGGGCAGACCCAGGGTTCACTCCAAGAGTGCACCAACAAACCCTAGCTACTGGCCCTTTCGACAACATGTTCGAAGAAGATGCAGTCTCACCAGAAGCAACTAAGAGGGGGGTTGTAGGATAGAGATGTCTACAACTAGGGGAATATCAAGTGGAACTAATACAACAATAATGTAGCATTCATGTGTCACTTATCAACTAGATATACACTGCACAACTATAGATTTGATCTAACATAATAATGTAAACGACAACATAACAATGATAGGAATGCAGGCATCAATCACACATACAACACAAAATTTAAGTGGTTCACCCTGTCTCTAGGGCTACATCCATAGAACTGGGCTTATGATATATCAAGATAAAGCTTACAGTTTTGATCTACACTCTGGCTAGTAGATTCTCTCTCCTCTTCTCTCCCCTTCCTGCGCACCCAGCTGTAGGATCTGATATTTGCACCCATTTGAAGATCTTACAATACTAAAATGCTCTCACTCTCATCACTTCTCTCTCTCACCACACAGTAATCTCTTAATCAACCAAAATCAATAGCAATACCCAATGCTACTACTGACTCGACCTAGGTCCTCTTGACCTCTATTTATACATTGCAGTCCCTCACCGACAGCCTTAGGCCAAAACCTAGGTGTCAAAACCCTAATTACCCAAAACCCTAGGTGTCTAAAACCTAGGTCAACTTGGCCTGCATTTTTAGGGCTTTGCCAGCCTATCTTTCTTTCCTGGTCACGTGGTGTTCCAAAGCATCCAATGGTGGCTTTCTCTGCTTGTTGATTTGTCTATGATTCTTTTCTCTTGTTGATCTATCATCCATGATCTCCTCATTCAATGACTTGATTTTCTGTACTTCTCTCCATATTTTCTTATCTTTTTCTTACTTCGACCTAGTGGTAGTCACTGTGTTTCCTGCACAGTTTTCATTTTACCTTTTCTTCCTTGATCTTCGCTTCCTTCCATAACCAAGGGGAAACAACCATTTTTGAGAATCTATCGTCTACCACAAATATGGAATCACAACCTCTCTGTGTCCTTGGTAGTCCTAACACAAAATCCATGCTTACCATGTCCCATGACCTCTTTGGTACTAGCAATGGTTGATATAATCATGTATTTTGTCTCTTTCCCTTTGCGTGTTGGAAAATTCTACAGTTGTTAAAAGATTTCTTGACATCTGTCCTCATCCCTAGCCAACAATATAGATTTTTTAGTTGCACAAATGTTTTTTCATGGCCGAAATGTCCATCCAATCCTCGACTATGTTTTTCTTTCAGAATATTCTCCCTCATAGAACTCCTCGGGATACACAACCGATTTCCTTTGAATAATAATACATCCTGGATTAAGTATTCAATCCATTAGCTTCTATCTCTCAGAACAGGATTGTCACATGCTTCATAAGCGTCCCTGAAATCTGAATCATCCATGTACATATCCTTAAGGTTATCAAAACCTAAGGTCTTCACACGAAAATCCTGCAGAATCAAACATTTCCTGCTAAATACATCAACAACCTTGTTAGCAGTTCCATAAATGTGCTTTATAACAAAAGTAAAGTTTTTCATAAATTCAACCCATTTGCATGTTTCTGATTCACTTTTTCTTGTCTGGTTATGAATTGTAAAGCATGATTGTCACTATACAAAACAAATTATTTTAGAACCAAGTAGTGCCTCCATTTCTTTGATGCTTATATGAATGCATAAAACTCTTTATCATACGTGGAATATTTCATCGTTTAGCTTATCACTGAAGTATGCAATCGGCCTATTGTTTTGTCTTAAGACTGCTCCAACCTCAAACCCACTTGTGTCACATCTCACTTGAAATTTCTTACCAAAGTCTGGTAGAACTAGAACTGGTTGTTCAGTTATCTTCTCCTTCAACAACTTAAAAATTTTCTTTGCTTCCTCTATCCAATGAAAAGATTTATGTCTTTTCTTGACTGTGTCCATCATTGGCGCAAAAATTCCACTAAAATTTCTGATGAACTTCCTGTAAAAACTCGCTAGCCAATAGAAGCCTCTGACTTCAAATATATTCCTTGGCGATGGCCATTATTTGATTTCTTTTACCTTCTCAGGATCCATCTTCAACTGATTTGAAGAGATTACGAATCACAAATAAATGAGTTCTTTCTTCATGAAAGACAACTTCTTCATATTTATCAACAACTTCTCTTGTTGTAACCTCCTCATCACTGGAGTTAGGTGTTTCAGATGTTCTTCCTTAGTCTTACTGAAGACTAGTATATCATCAAGATACACAATTACAAACTTTCCAATGAAATCTTTCAGAACTTTGTTCATTAAACTCATGAAGGTACTTGGCACATTCGTCAAACCAAACGACATGACAATCCATTCATACAATCCTTCATTTGTCTTGAATGTTTTCCTCCATTCATCACCTTCCCTCATTCTAATTTGATGATATCCACTTTTCAAATCAATCTTTGAAAAAAAAAATTCTCCACTCAAGCAATCCATCAAGTCATCCATCCTCGGTAATGGAAATCTATACATGATGGTGATTTTGTTTATATCTCTTGAGTCTGTAGACATTCTGCATCCACTATCCTTCTTTGGACTTAACATTGTTGGTACAACGCATGGAATCAATCTTTCTCTTATCAACCCCTTGTCCATCAAGTCTTGGACTTGCTTCTTGATTTCTTCATTCTCCTGTAGCGTCAATCTGTACGCTGCCTTGTTTGGTAAACTCGCTCCTGGTATAAGGTCAATGTGATGTCTTATACTTCTAATGGGTGGCAACGGACAAGGTAAATCATCCACCACTATATCAGTGAAATTCTCCAGCATTTCCTGAATTTCCTCTGGTAGATCATCTATCGAAGTACTGGTCAAGATAAATCTAGGTTTCCTTACCACAACAAATTGCACGTCTTCTTCTTTCTTTAATTCCTCCAAAAGTTCCTTCCCACTCATGAGAAGTATAGTGTTTCTCACTTATGCTTTCACCTTCTTGTCTTCGATTGGAAGCAACATATGTGTCCTACCATTATTCTCTAAGGTGTATGTGTTCTTTCTCCCATCATGAACAACATTTCTGTCATATGCCCACGGTCTTCCCAACAAAAGATGACAGACATCCATCGGAATAACATCACACAAAATCTCTACTCTATATACACGTATCTTAAAGTCAACTAAACATTGTTTAGTGACTGTTCCCTGATGTCCTTTTCTAAACCATGAGACTTTATATTGGCTTGGATGTGCAACTCTCTCCAATTCCATCTTCTCCACCATTTATGTGGATACTAGATTATATGTGCTTCCATTGTACACAATTACCTTGCCTACCCTATCCTTGGTCTTGCAAGTAGTTCTAAATAGACTGTTTCTCTGGACTGGAATCTCCACCTATTTCTTTGGCTTCAAGAGAATTTTCCTCATCATTAAGGATCTTATGCCTTCTGCATCTTCTGCCTCAACATTTTTCCTTTGTTCTTCTAAAATGTGAGCTTTTCCTCCTCCATCTCTTTTTCTATCAGGACATTCAAACAATTTGTCTCTGATCTTTCCACAAACAAAACATTTTATCTCACCTCCTCTACCTCTACCTCTTCCTCTTACTCGCGGAAAAGTGTTCTTATTGTCATACTGTCCTCTCTGTGAAATTCCTCCTCTTTCTGGGTGATTATGAGGTTTATTTTCTTCATCCTTGGCCTTCTACACTTTGTCCTTGTACACTTTGTCCTTGTAGATGATATTTTCTCAGCATTTTTTCTGAGGATGTACACGCGCAGGGTCCCTGTTTTTCCAAGTGTTAGGGTTTTGGGTCAGAGCCTTAACCCTTCTGACCTTTCCCGAGTTTGGATCATTTCACACTTCTTCGTTTTTATTTATCTTCTCTTCATTTTACTCTGAGAGGTTTTCGTAGCGTTAAGTGTTTTCACTGTGTGAGTGCTCAACGTTCATTGCGTTTTTGGGTTTCTTATGGTTGTGTCATCACATAATAGGTAATAGTTTTAACAACCTCTTCACTGCAAGCTTAACTGATCCATTAGCATGCAGTGTTGGTAATTTTTAGGTCGTCGATTCTATCTAAATGTATCTACGATATTTTCCATCGTAGACTTCTTACTTCATTGTGTAAGTTTGTTATATAAATCTTACGGTTATATTTTGGTTGTGATAATATTTCACTTCCAGTTTGTCCCTCTTCAAAAGGGTATTACCCCCTGGAGTCGTTATTCTATGGAATTTTATATTCTAAATAACATGTTCAATTCGTTATGAGATTCAAACCAAGATAGTGTTCATGTTTAATTAGAATACCAGTTTCTCATAGAGTTGATTTATTCTCTAGTTTTACTCTGTAATAATTTTTCCTTGTCATTTTTTATACTTTTATTCTCAAGTAATTGAATAATGATGGGCCCTGCGTATTGTATGTGAGAGTACCCATCATCCATTAAACTCCTTTTACATTCGGGTGGAGTTCAAGCGACATACAAATATACCAGATACTTGGTACACCCACGGTAAGTTAGTATTTTAATTCTCTAAATACTTTTGTTGTTTTAAATAACTATGTACTGCATCCTAACTTGTATACTATTTGATGTACATGTATCATGTTGTTTGTTACCATGGAGATTCAGGAATAGCTTTTCTCATAAAGGTATTTGGGTTCCAATCCTTAACTAGCTTCGAATTTGGCACCACATTTTAGGATTGTTTTATTATCATAGCTAGTTGACCGAATAAACTGTATAATCGTTCATGGAAGTCTGTCACTCAGATATGTTGTTTACGCATTTCATAATTTTTTAATACCCTGGTTATTCTTTTGTTTCATTTATATCAATCATTATTTATGTCCCTATTTTTATTTACTGGTTTTTCCCTTGTGGAATATACACATTAGTTGTAATGATTTCCTTATGGATATATGGAAGAGTATTTCCTTAAACTCTATAATGATTTCTTTCAATTACATGTATGTTGTATTATATTTAAACTCTATAACGAATTCCTTTAGAACATATGTATAGCACATTTTATTAACTCTGTTACTATTTCATTTGCATGGTATAATATGTTAACTCCGTAACTATTTCCCTTTCGGATATATGCATAGTGTTTTGTAAATGTTAACTCTATAACTATTTCACTTTTTGGATACGTGCATAATGTAATTTATAAATTCTGTAAAATTTTCGTTTTTCGATAAATGCATAATATAATATGTTACCTCTATAACTATTTCCATTTCAGTTGTATGCATTGTATTTGTTGAAACTTTGTTTCTCTTCCTTGCAAGTCTCTAATACAAGGAAAACTTTGGTTTATTAATTGGTTTATACCTACTATTTTTATTGCTTCATTACTGGTATTATGACTCTGAGCATAGATCTAGGATCTGAATAGATATTTACTTTATTTCATCATTTTCCTACCTAAACTCATGATATACATGAATCCTCTTTTGATAATGCTCTTAATTTCTAACATTGTTACAATTTATTTATTCCCATATTTTAGACACAATAATGCACAATAAAAACATAGTAAGATTTTAAATCAACATTTTCATAATAAGAATAAAACCTGGAACTTTGGGGAAACCACACGTTGAAGTATCTGTTCCTCCCAACTTTAGAATAGAGTCTCTGTAACATTTTTAACCCCTGAGATGAGTTCAGAATCCAAGGGGATGCCTACGTGGCCACTTGCAGAATTATGAGCTCCAATGATGTGAGTAATCTTTGTAAAATTTTGCTGTGTCAAGTAGGTTTGCACATATCCTTTTTCAATCTATCAAATTTTTCCCTCTTGGAATGGAATCCCATTCCCTTGTCATGACTTGTTTTATTTTTCCTAGGACTTGTGACACTTGTCTTGAGACTCCTTCTCACTGAACACCTGTCATATTTAACTTTCCACATGTTTACAGATTCTCCTATAAATATGGAATGTGTCTTTTTGAAGCTAAGTTAACTCCACAGTTTATCTCTATCTATTGCCACTTGGCCTAACCCTTTGGATTCCTAACTCCCTCTTTAACAATTGCTTCAACATGTGCCCCTTTTTCCACGTGTTTTTATTTTCATAAAATAATAAGGTTTTACAAGTCTCTTTTTGATATATCAACCAAATTGTCTTTTTGGAAAAATAATTAAAATTCTAAACTAAAAAAATTAATAGAAATGATAATTAAAAATACAATTTTTTGGGTATCATAATGAGGAAGTTCGATAACATTATTTTTTATCTAAGTGAAGAAGAGCATAAAATATTGATGTAAAAATTGCAGAGGGATGAATTAGGTGAATGAAAAAAATACTCTTCAATATGATTTTTTTTTTAATTTCCATTAATAATATACTTAGGAATATTATATGACATGTTTCAAACAATCTATTAATTCACATATGTTTAATGTTCTACATGCACCAACAACGAGGGAACAAAATTCCATCATAACAAAACAAAATTAATTAATATAGAAGATGTAAATGATGATGAATTGGTCCTTAGCTCATCTAGAGTGGTGTTGGAGATTAATCAAAGGGGGGAAATTTTTACAGAACTATGAGGGATATAGTGGAATGAACGTATAGACATAATTTCCACTTACAATATAGAAATCAATTCAATGATTCCAAGAAACAGGTTATATTTAAACTACAAGAAGCATTTCCAGAGCAATGGTCAATGAAACTTTTCACACTTGCAATAGCAGAAACATACAACAAAAAAAAGAATCATTCAAAAAGTAAAACTCCTAAAAACACTTTTTTAGAATATATATATATATATATATTTACAAAGTATTCATTTATTAATATATCAATTTTGTGATATTTAGTTTTCATATATCAATATAAAAATACTATATTGTCATGTTATTTTTTTAAGAAAATTATGAAAATACCAGAGGACAAACGAGCTAATATTTGAGATATGCCAGTATGAATGTCCAAAAAAGTGTACAAGGAGATGGTCAAAGAATTGGACATAATTGCATCACAGGAGGAGCTATCTCAACAACAACGTGCTTCAAATGTATGTAATCATTGAATTTTTCTATTAGGTACAAATAATTAATTATACATTAAGTATTAATTTTCAAATATTCTCTCACAGAAAAGAACATAAAATGGAACTCATTCTGCTCATGAAACTGGATGACAAGGAATAAAAGGGTTGATAGCAAAGTTTGCAAGTAATTGTTATTTCCTTATAAAAACTTAAGTTTTTTTTTGTATATTTTAAGTTGTTTTACAATAGCCATACTTGAATGTCTTCAAACATGTGCTAACATACAAAGAAGAGCCATCATAAAAATTGATTGAAATTGGGTTAATTAAGGGTTGTGAGTATATGTTGGTATATAAAAAATTAATTGTCGAATTTGTAAGCATAATCTATGTTGTTTTACTTCCATTATTTTATAATTAATGAAAAAAAAATCATACTTTATATTAAATCTATGATTTATTATGGGGTATAAAACTTGCACGAAACAATAGTGGGGTGCAACATAAGATGATAGGTAAAAAATGACAGAATAATTTAACACAAAGGGTAAAAGGAAGAGCCAAAGGGTTAGGGTTTTGTAGAGATTTTGAGCTGCGTGGTTCCAGCAGTGGCCCCGTCGGGGCTCATGTCTCACAAGGAGGGAGGGCCAGCAGGTGTCTCCTACAGTCAAGCCACAATGAACGGGAATGTTATTGATAGGTCGAAGCGGCCGACCTTTGAGCCGCCTCCAGACCTGCACTCGAAATTACTGGAGGAGGGCACGTTCAAGGCTGAGAGATGGATATCGACCCAGAGAAAGGAACTCTCCCCCCCACCGCGTCAACTCCATGGATGCCTGGTAAGTGTATTCCGCAAGTGCCACAAGCCCCAAAATATGTGATTAACTCACCATGCATAGAAGAGCAAAAACAATACATGAGAGACTATGCCCTGGTGGGAAAGTTCCTAGGGCTCTGGCCCTCGGAGTGAGATCTGATCAAATGGATACAATATTGGTGGAAGCCAAAAGGTCACTATGAGTTGCAACTGGGATCTAAGAGGTTTTTCACAATCATCTTCCACAACCTTGAGGATCATAACCGCATCTTTGATGGGGGGCCCTATTTCTTCAACTCGACGGTTCTCTTCTTACGATTCTGGACAGAGAAGCTCAGCCCTAAAAATGAGGACTTCACACATGCACCTGTATGGATCATATTATACTCTCTCCCATAGGAATTCTGGCTAGAGGAGGTACTGGTTGGCATAGACAATACCATCGACATCTATGTTAAGTCATCCGAAGCCACCAAGCAAAGGCACTACACCTCTTATGCATGAATCTGTGTGTACCTGAATATAACTAAACCACTCTCAGGATCCATCATATTGGAATATCACGACAAGGATTGGACCCAAACCATCAACTATGAACACATCCCATTTTGGTGTCGGAAATGCCACGAACACGGTCATCTTTGTAGAGAGTGCCCCCTCAACACTGTTCACAAAGAAGGGAACCCAAATAGCGGCAAGGACAAGGATGGATTCATTCAACCAACAGGGAAAAGAATACCAGGAGGAAGGAAGCAACCGGCTCAAGTAAGTAAAGATCCCTCAACTAGCAATAGATTTACAACTTTACAAGACCAACCAAAAACCCCCGCAAACCACATGCAACTCAATGAACCACCTCTAGCTAATGGCTCTCAAGCGGCCAGACAAGGGGAGGAAAGATCCCCATAGAGTAAGGGATCAGATCTCACCCCCCTAAACATGGCTCAGGAACTGCAGGATCCTATGGAGACAGAGGACGGAGACACGAAAATGGAGATGGAGGAGCTGGACCTAGCCGGAGTATATTTGGAGCACCTCGAGCATGCCTATAGGCAGCAGAAACTATATACCATACCCATAGATCAATTACGAAAGGTGCATAAAGTCTTCCTTAACTCCTCTGCTGGGTCCTCAGCAAGGGCTAGCCAAGGGCTGGGAATACAGAGCAGTGAATCAAAAAATACAAGTAAATCTCAGAAAGACGAAAAGAAAAGAGGGGGGAAATCCACCAACAAGCTTATTCAATAAATAAGCCACTTCATGGTAAACTCGGGGAAAATCCACCTGATCTTGGACAACTTCCCTCCTCTCCCCACCCCCCCATCATCATGAATATAATCTCATGGAATATCAGAGGTCTCAATGGGTGTAGCAAGCAAAAATTGCTACGAGATCTGATTTTAGCAGAAAAACCTGATATAGTTCTTCTGCAGGAAACAAAATGTACCTCAGAAGATGTTGATAAACTACTCCCCTACTGTTGGAAGAAAGGGGAAGCAGTCTCAGTAGCAGCCACAGGAACAACAGGAGGATTGGCTATCCTCTAGAACACAAACTCAGTAATGCTCAAAAACTTCATCGCCACAAGATGGTCCGTCACAGCAGACTACAGGCTCATTGGTTCAAATAAGTCGGGACACTTGACCAATGTCTATGGCCCGTCCAGCCTAAGGGAGAAGCTATCCTTCCTCATGAACTTGAACTACTTATCCACTCTGAATCAGCACAAGAGATGGATTATTGGAGGAGATTTCAATATCATCTGCAGCCTGGAGGAAAAGAAAGGGGGATCAAGGCAACTAGATCAAGAAACCAACGACTTCAATAGCCTCATAGATAACCTTAACCTTGTTTACTTAGAGACTATCAATGGCACTCATACCTGGACAAATAGAAGAACTAGCACACACCAAATTTCTTGCAAACTAGACCAGTTTCTCATCTCAGATTTTCTCATGTTGGAAGGCACAGCTCTGGAGGCTACCATCCTGAATCTCTATGGTTCAGACCATTCGCCTATTTAGCTATGGCTGGACATCCCAACCACATCGGGGAAAAAACCTTTCAGATTGGAACAGTTCTGACTCGACCACCCCAATTTCTAGGCAAATATACAGAACTGGTGGAGGGAGGCAGAGGTCCCGCAAGGCTAAAAAATGTATAGATTTCAACAGAAGTTAAAGAACCTCAAACAATGTCTCAAGCTCTGGAATAAGAATACCTTCGGCAACATCTTTGAATCCCAAAGGTAGTTATCAGAGCGAATGAGTGAAATTCAAAATCAGATCAGAACTCAGGGGCTAATGAATGAACTAAAAGTCCAGGAAGAAACAGTAAATCAACAGCTGGAGGATAGGAAAAGACAAGAAGAGATTCTATGGAAACAGAAGTTGCGCATCAGATGGCTCAAGGAGGGGGAACGAAATACCAAATTCTTCCATAGGACAGTCATCCATAGGAGGCACACCAACAATATCATGAGCCTTATCTCTGCAACTGGGGAGATCATTCACTCCCACGAAGACATGGAATCGACTCTGATAGGATACTATCAAGATCTCCTCACAAAACCTATCCTAGATAGACATGAAGCCATCGCTAAGGTCACGTAGCATGTTCCCTCCCTCGTTACATGGGAGCAAAGATCAGCTCTTCTCTATCCTATTACAATTGAGGAGGTGGATCAGGCACTCCAGGACACACCCAAATGCAAGGCCCCAAGACCTGATGGCTTCACCAGTGACTTCTTCCACCATTGCTGGCCAATGAACAGGGTCGAGGTTTGGGAAATTCTAGAAGATTCCAGGGCCACGGGACAAGTCCTTTGAGCACTAAATGCGACCTTCCTCGCCCTCATACCCAAAGAGGGGCAGGCACATCACCCACAACAGTTCAGACCCATATCTCTTTGTAATGTAATTTACAAACTCCTAACAAAGGTAATTGCTAGAAGACTCAAACCTATCTTACCGACAATTATTTCCCTGGAACAATCAGGCTATGTTGAAGGTAGACAAATCATGGATAGCGTCATCCTCTCTCATGAAGTGATCCACTCTCTGTAGAAGACCAAAACACTAGGTATGCTCCTCAAATTAGATCTCTCTAAAGCCTTTGACAAGATAAGATGGGAATATATGCGGGCAATGCTCCTCACCTTTGGCTTTGATCAAAGCTGGGTTTCTTGGACTTTGAATCTAACCTCTTTGGCTTTCTTCTCCATTCTTGTCAACGGTGTCCCCTCTCGACCTTTTGCTCCCTCAAGAGGAATCAGGTAGGGGGATCCCCTCTCCCCTTTCTTTTTCATCATTATGGCTGAAGGTCTGGGACGTTCCATCCGGGAAGCAGTGGAAAGAAACCTTCTGATAGGCTTACCCTTGCATGGCATCTCCCCTCCCATCTCACATAGTCAATTTGTGGATGACTCGCTTCTAATGGGCACCCCAACAGTCCGCGAAGCCAATTCTCTACTTGCCATTCTCCAAACCTTCTCAGACGCCTCGAGACTGGACTACAACAGGGTAAAATCCCAAACTTTTTTCTTCAATACGCCACCCTCAATTCAGGTCCATATCACTGAAATCTTAGGTTTCAACAGAGGCTCCCTTCCGTCCAAATACCTAGGCATCCCCCTGATTGACAATGCCCTTCGAAACTCCTCATGGGAACACCTTCTTTCCTCCTTTACCAAGAGGCTCTCCTCCTGGACCTTCCGAGTTTTAAACCTACCCAGTCGTCTTGTTCTTCTCCGAGCCGTCCTACAAGACCTTCCTGTTTACTCCTTTTCAGCACTGACTGCACCAATATCTGTTCTCACAACCATAAAAAATCTACAGAAAAACTTCCTCGGGAAAGGCATCGATTCAGGTAGGAAAATAGCACTGGTCAGTTGGGATAAATTATGTCGACCCAAAAACCAAGGTGGCTTAGGACTACAGGACCCCCTTATTATGAACAAAGTTCTGAGTGCCAAAATCTGGTGGCGGTGGCTCAAGAATCCCAAGGACCTCTGGGATAGATTCTGGAGGAAAAAATATATGCCAAATGTGGCGGAAAAGAACCTAATTCGATGGAATGGGGAAGGCCCCGGCTCCCTGATGCAGACAATGGCCAGGCAAAACAAGCTGGTGGTTACCCGAAGCGCCTTCTGGGAAATCCAAAATGGGGAAACGGGCCTCTTCTGGAAATATTCCTGGCAACAATGGCCATCTCTACCCACAATCTACTCTAGCGGGCCTCACAATAGTTGCTGACTATTGGTAGGACAATTCCCCAAAAGACACTTGGCGCAGATGGCACCTGGACAAGGAACGCATTAATCTTGGAGCACATGTGGACCTGGCACCCTGGCACGGAGAAATGGCCAAACGAAAGATTCCCAAATTAGAAGGAGAAGATATTCTTTGCTAGGGTCACTTGCCAAAGGGCACCTACAGCACGCAGAAATCTTATCAGCTCATAACTGAGGTAGACCCTCCACCCACTAAGGACGTTTGGCACAAAATTTGGAGCCTTAAACACTGGCCAAAGATCACCCTCTTTCTTTGGCTAGTCTCCCACTCTAGCATTCTTACTTGGGATAACCTCTCGAAAATGGGTTTTGTCGGGCCTTCCATCTACATGCTTTGTGAAGGGGCAGAATAAACCATGAATCATCTCCTCAACTCTTGTCCTTACACC
>JASDQU010245270.1:130067-142249 GCA_032191745.1 Picea mariana | reverse complement strand
GTTGGAGATATCAAGTAATATCAACCACATCAATCTCGAAATCGCGGTATGAGAAATCATGATTTAATCTGAGCCATCAAGTCAAGGTTGAATCTGGACTGTTGATTCCAGTCCATGTCGGAGTTTCACAGATCAAGAGTTGGAGATGTCAAGTAATATCAACCACAAGAATCTCGAAATCGCGATATGTGAAATTGCGATTTAATCTGAGCCGTCAGATCAAGATGTGATCTGGACCGTTGATTCGAATCCATTACGGAGTTTCGTGGATGGGGACTTTGAAGTGACAAAAACACTGAACATCAAGAATGTCGAAATCCCAATATGCAAAATCGCGATTCAATCACAGTCGTTAAATCAAGATCAGATCTGGACCGTTGATCTAACTCCATATTGGAGTTTCGCGAATCGTGACATGGAGAGGCAAAGAAAACATTGCAACAATAATGTCGAAATCATGATATGAGAAATCACGATTCAATCTTAGTCATTAAATCAAAATCAGATCTGGACCGTTGATCTAACTCCATATCAGAGTTTCACGAATCGCGACATGGAGAGGCAAAGAAAACAATGCAACAAGAATGTCAAAATTGTGATATGCGAAATCGCGATTCAATCGCAACCGTTGAATCAAGATTAGATAGAGACCATTGAATCATAGGACATGTGGCAAGCGATCAAAATTTCGTTGACTTGGGGTCAACGGAGCATAGTGTTGAAATTCACGAAATGAGAAATCGCAAAAGCACTTTATGCATAAGCGTGTGGTCATAGCCATTGATCACATGGATGGAAGATGGAGGTAGAAGATAGACGTGCTAAGCTTGGCCACATAAATGCCGAAATGAATGCAAGATCTCATGAAGCCAATCCAACGGTGTAGGTGAATTTGAACAAAGATCGGAGGGTTACTGTTCTCTCTCACAGTTAACTCCTCAGTTATGAATCTGTCAGTGAAACGAACTCATGATTGCCAATCAGTTGGCATTTCAGTTGCTTGGACAGTTGTCTTTCTTTTGCCTAAGGAAATGCGAAGTGGAATCATGGTGGGTGTGTGTATAAAATAAAATGAGACATACTATGTGAGAGTGGTTGTTCTGTATGAAAAATGAATGAAACTGTTAGAAAGGGAAAATCATAGAATGTGCAGTGTGAGATTGAGAATATGCACAGTGTGAGATGAAACTCAGAGAAAAGTAACAAATGATGAAGAAAAATTGAAGCAGAGCAGAATAACAGAAGAAGTTGAAGAAGAGCAGAATGACGGAACAAGTTGATGCAGAGTAGACGTGTTGAACATACAGAGGAAGAGAAGAATTGCAGAACAATTAGAAGAAGACCAGATTTACAGAACAAAAAAAGATTGGTAAGAATTGATTTATTTGCGTAGTTCACTGTTTATCTATTCATTCATATTCTAGGGAGGTTGGGAGGTGCTCGGGAGGACTGTTTTCCTCAGAGGTTCAATGAGAGCTTGAACACGGGGAGTTGTATCTTCCATATGGTTATAGCCAGAGAAACCAGGGTGGCAGGGTGGTGCAAGGGAGAACAAGTCTTCTCTATTATACAGGTTGGAGCCTGTGTAACTGGAAGTTGGTGCTGGAACATTAAGGGAGTTGGTGCTTCCTTCTAGTGGGTGATAGAGAAACCAGAGAATTGGTGCTCTCAAACAAGTTGCAGCTTGTAAAACAGAGGTAGCAGCCTCACATTAAGTTAGTGCTCAATTATAGATGATGTACATAACTTAAAAGACTGCCTGTCATTTCGAAGAAGAAGAGGTTTTCTCCCTTTATGGGTTTCCTCGTGAAAAATCTGTCTCTGTGTATACCTTATGTGTGACTGATGCTCTTTACTTTTACTGTCCATATGTTGTATACTGTTGATGATCACTTGAAGAAAGATTAATAATGTTTTAATAGACTTAAAATTGTTTAAGCTCAATTACAATTGACTCACCCCCCCTCTTAGTTGTCTTAGTAATTTCAACAATCAGTGTGCACAATTTTCAGTGGTCTTGTCATTGGATATTCCTTTGATTTGAACCTGGTCTCTTTTTGCTTTCCTTGTTGACAATGCTTGCATAAAGTGTTGGTTGGTTTTGTGATCTGGGGAATTTCTCTGACTGCTTCTCTTTTTCTGACTTTGAAAAGGTTATCAAAATGTATGGGACCCATTCTTTTGTTCCATAGCCAACTTTCATATTCCTTTCCTAGACAACACTTTTCATTTCCAATTTGACTTAACACATATATGTTGCTTGAAGTTCTTGCAGCTGTAGCAATCAATTTTCCTGAACCATCTTTTGTTATCTCTCACTTTTGTGAATCAAAAGTAACTTTATGACCTTGGTCACACATTTGTCTCACACTTAGAAGATTATGTATAATATCTTCTACTAGTAGAACATTTTTTATCATTGTATTCTTGTTCCTAATTATGACTTTGCCTTTTCCAATGATTTTAGTTGAATAGTCATTTATGAAGGAGACTGATCCATCTCTTTCCTTTCTTAATGTAAGAAACTTGTCTCTATCACATGTCATGTGTTTTGAACATTCACTGTCAACATACCAACCACATTTCTTCTTCTTATCTTGCAGAGAGAGTGTGCATTCTTCATTGCTATATTGATTTTTCTTTCTTATCCATATCCTTTTTAAGGTTCATGTCTATGATTGTTGTTATTCTGTTGCGTTTCTCTAGGAGGGACTGTCATTTTTCAATATTGGGCCATGTGTCCAAAGTTGTTACATTTGTAACATTCCACTTCAGTGCTCAAAGATTCAAACCTATTGTAACTTCTTCTATGTGTTTCACTGGGCCTTATTGGATAACCCATTTGTGTATGACTTTCAAATTTGTTTATGTTCCTATTGTTAGCTCTGCAATTCACAACTTTATGTCCAAAATTATTACATGCATAACATAAACCAAAAAATATAGTTTGATACCCGAGAGTTGAAGATATTCTGAAAGTAGGTGCTCTTATGAATACTTCTTCTTCTTGAGGCCTATTTGTCTCTTGTTTATTCTAAAATTTGAATATTCTCAGTGGAGGAGTGTCCCTGTAATATTCCTTGTATATCTTTGTACCCCCTTTGATTGTTTATGCATAACTTTTTGGATATGTTTCTTGCTCTGTTGTTTTGGAGCTTGATCTATTTTCTGTCTGATTGTATCCAACTTAGTACTTGTCAAGATGAAATTTTTTACTACTGATAATGTCATTCAAAAATTTTGAGCTATTCTTCATATTTTTGATTTGAATATCCTTTCTTAATGTGACAATCTCTACTTCCAAATTTCCAATGATATTGTCATTTTCTTCTAGTTGTTCTTTGAGTGCTTCTTCAATTCTTTTATCTTATTGTATTTGAACCTTCAAATTTGTGATCATTTTTTCTAGTTCTTGAGTGTCTTCTTTCTTTTCTAGTTCTTCTTGTAGTTTATTGTTTTTCTTATTTTCTCTTATGGTAACTTCTATGGCACACGTCAATTCTTCTAGGTAGTCAACTTTTGTCTCTTCAATTTATTCTTTGACTTGTTCGTATTCTTCTTCGGCTTCTTCATATTCTTCTTCAGAGTTTTATTTATCAGATTCTTCTACTACCATGAATAGAACTCTTCATGTCTCATTGTCACTGACTTCATCTTCATCTGATGATGATATGTCTTCTTTGGTCCATAAAATTTTCTTGAAAAATTTCTTTGTAGTTCTTTTGCCTTTATATGTTTATTTTCCTTTTGAGTAACCTTCATCATTTATCTTTTTCTTATAAGGACATTTGTTAGCAAAATGACCAATACCATCACAATTAAAAAAAATTAAATGAAACTTGCCTCTATACCTACCATCGGTTCCCTTGTTCAGTATTTTGACGAAGTTGGCCACTTCTTCATCATCTTCCGAGACGTCATTGTTGCTGCTATGTTTTTCTTGTTGCTTTTCTTTTTTCTTTGATCTTTTGGATGCTTTGAAATCTTCTTATTTTACATTTGAATTTTCTTGTTCAATTATCATTTCATATGATGTGAAGATTCCATGCAGTTCGTCCATGCTTATTAAGTTTAGATCTAATCTTTCTTCTATTACTGATATCTTAGGGTCAAATTTCATAAGAAGAAATCTTAGTACCTTTTGAACAATTATAGATTCTTCAATTTCTTCTCCCAATCCTATGATTGCATTCATTGTTTCATCAATTCGTAAAAAGTAGGATGCAATATTCACATCTTTCTTCATATTTAGTTGTTCGAACTAACCTCAATAAGTTTGAATCTTTGCTTCTTTGACTTTTGAATCTCCTTCATAAATATTTTGAAGCTTGTCCCAAATATCTTCAGTGGATTTAAAATGTGCAACTTTGGTGAATACCATTTCACTAAGACCATTCATAAGTGAATTTGTGGCTTTGGAATTATTTTGACCGAGTTTCACTGCTTTTTCATTTGTTGGTGGAACTGATAGTGTTGTGTATCCATCTACAATTGATTGTCAAATTTCAAATCCATGTGCCCATATATATGTCTAAATCCTTATGCTCCAAAAAAAATATTTTTTTCCATAAAAATGTGGTATTACATTTGTATACAAGTTGTTGCTTTCCATGATCTACCTTTCAGTGGTTAAACTGATTTCTAAAGGAACCTGCTCTGATACCAATTGTTGGATTACTAAGAGGGGGGGTGAATCAGTAATAGAGTAATTGTAATCATTTTTAAACCAAATAATCCAAGTTTTAGATCAATATAAAATTATCATCCAATAATGAGAAATGAAAAAATGAACAATGATACACATACACAATACACCAATGTTTTATGTAGAAACACAAGGAAGGAGAAAACCACGAAATGCTTTTTCTTATATGTCTTGAAGAATTACATTCATTGGAAGCACCAACTTCCTTTGTTTTCTAGCTACAAATGGAAGGAGGCTCCAACCCTGTAGTTTCTCAGGCTACAACCTAAGGGAAGCTCCAACTCCATAATTATCTGGATACAACCATAAGGAGGCTACACCCCCCTATGTTCTCTGGCTACAACTGGAAGGTGGCTACAACTAGCTGTCCTTGCCCTGTCCAACCGCCCTGAAGTAGAAGTAGAATGATGGAACCACTGTCACACTATCAATGTGAGATATACTATTGTAAACCTGTACCAATAAACCTGAACCATGAATCAACTATGCATCAACTTGTACCTCAACCTGTAATTAACTTGTACCATAAACAAATGCATCAATCATGCACAAACCTATACCAAACAACCTGTAATCAACCTGTAACATAAACAAGTGCAACCAAACATGTACCAATCATGTGTCAACTATTCATCAACTGCGACCCATCAATATGTACAAACATCATCAACTATACACCTCATGTATGTGCTAACTCATCAACTACTTGTCTAAACCATGTACACAACATGCACCTTAACCAAAATCCCTCATCAATTTCATCATCCAAATATGATTTGTAACTTTATAATAGACCTGGTGTATATGATCACATACCTGCAAACCTTCCTTAACTTTAACAACAAGAGACTATCATTTTCATCAAACTTTTCTTTAGTCTCACACTAGTTTTGGATTAGTCAACAACCCTAACTTGAAATAATAATAACTTTGTACATGTAAGGAATAAAGATATTAAACTTATACACAATGTTGGTCAGTGTGTTTTGTGAAATTCTTCCAGGTTTCTCTACTTGTAACGTCTCAAAAAATGAGTTATAGCAAAAATGGCATACCTTGGTGAATTATGGCTTATTCTAGAGAACGACCTTGTAGAGTGTGCCCCACACGAAATATTTGTTGAATCGATCTGAAACTATTACAAAACATACTAAATATTGTAATATAACCAACGCATTCAGTCTTACTTAATTTAAATATTTTATTGATAAGTTATGATTTTTCTCCCCGAAACACCTGTTTTAGACTAGTTTCAGGACTAGCCACAAACCCTATTTTCCACAGAGTGTAACTGCAAAAATACAATGACCCACAAGCTAAATTTTTTTACCAAAGATACTTGGATATGTTTCCTTAATGGAATAGAAATGTAACAGTCTAAATCATTCTAGAAAAAAATTAATTGCAAAAATGGTGAGATGACATGTAAATAACATACTTTAGAAAGCATCATAAAAAAATTTCGATATCCTTTGGTTACCTCAGAAACCTATAGATATTCAATATTCTCAAGTGTGATCTAAAATGAGAGAGCCTTTCCTCTTATTTATACACTCCAAGTAGCTTCCTTAAAAACATCTTCTAGGTCATTTTTTCCACTTTCCTTAATTTAGGGTTAACCCACTTCTAATTTTTCCATTAAATTTATGATTTAAATAGTTAATTTGTATTCACTTTGAATTACAGTACACTAATCACTTCACTTTATTATTTACCTTCTAAAATCTCTTAAACCACTTTGACTACTTTGACCTTTTGGGGCTTTTAGATGACATATGAGAGTCCTCCAACTTTGTAAGGCCATAACTCTCAAACTGTGAGGAGTTATGCTACATTCCACATACCACCAGAAATAGAATGACATGTACTATCCATATAGAATAGTATTACCTGCAAATATACCAAAACACATACCATTATCCATCAAACAAACTTGGATCCATTACCGAAACTTGGGTTCTCAAACTTTTTATGGTCATAACTCTCTAACCGTGAGGAGTTATGTGACGTTCCACATACCACCAGAAATGGCATGACAAGCGCTATACATATAGGATAGTTTCAATGAAAAATTCACTGAGATTCATCTCATTATTCCATAAATAATCATGGGTTCTCTAACCGTAGTTCTAGGATAACTCAATATGCAAAGCGTCTTCCCGTGAGGGATTTCACCATAAGGGGACCACTTTGGAGTTCATCCATTTATACTTATTAGCAACCATGGAAAGACAATAATGATTCATCTTTACATCAAACAAACTTGGACCCATTACCCAAACCTTTGTGCTATCGGGATTTCTTCAAGGGTTGACATAAATGACAACCAACCTTAATCAACAGATTCTAAAGGGTGTGCAATCAGGCAAGGTCCATATTCCTTAGAGGCCCTTAGTCTCCCACAAGGTCACTTCATAAAGTATTGACTCCAGGGGTTTGACGTCTACCAAATCATTCAAAAGGCGAGTGGCACCCTTGGAGCACGTAGTGCGTCTTGAAGGGAAACTCACACAATTACACATGAATGCAAGCGAGTGGCACCCTTGGAGCAGGTAGTGTGTCTTGAAGGGCACGTTGCGATTTTTTAACTTTGGTAAGTTAATAAACCTAGTACCTAAAAAATCAGGCCTCCTTAGGACCTGGTCGACCTTAAAATTAATGATAGCATTAGTAAAGTTTCATAACTATTTTTCCCTTAAAAATTGTCGCCAAGCCTACTGAATTTAAAACCTAGGTCTAAGAAGAACATGTGAACAAAAAAAAAAACTAAATGGACATATAACAAGAAAGGGGGGTAAAAAAAATTCAAAAATTAATAATTAAAGTAAAATATTAATGAAGGATTAAATTATTAAAAGGGTAAATTGTTGTTTATATCTAAACTTGCTAAATATGAACTAAGAATGAAAGGGGAAACTTAAGGAAAAGGGGAATGTTTAACATAGTAGTGAATCTAGTCCTTGGAACCTTCTAATAATGAACTCAACTAGGTTTTAAGAAAGGCGTCAGCCATTTAAGAAATGTAGAGGAATAAAGGGACATCGAGGACAATTTTTAGGAACGCTTTTAGGTGGGTGAGGGACATATGTACGGGGGAGGTTTATCCTAATTAAATTTAATAAAAAGAATCTAAAGAGGGTTTGAGAAATTAATCACTAAGAAAACTCTATAAAAATGATGGAGGAGGAGGAGTATGGGGGACTACCGGTAGGCCTAGGGTTACAGTGCCAATATTTTTCTTGACTAATTTTCTTATGGGAGTTGGGATGCCTAGCTCGATAGGGAGTGGTAGCTCGACCTTGCGAGGTGAGCTAGGAGTTATTTTTCTCTCTGGGTTTTGTGTGCGTGGCCTCTTTACAGCTCGGGCGGCTCAGGGGAAAGAAGAGTATCCCTAGCGATGGCTGGGAGGTACCGGTGAGGTCTCAATGATTCGCAAGCAGGAGCCGGGAGGATCGCCAGCAATCGAAGGAAATTAGCAAGCCATCCTGAGTGATGGTAATTTCGATAAGTTAAACAATTACTAGGTTAATGGCATGTGTATGGTTTAATTTTTGCAATTTTGATATCTCTTTATTTCACAATGGATCAATTTGTAATAAGGATTATATATGTATTTATTGGCGTCTCTTTATTTCTGTTTAGTTCGCAATGGATCAAACTGTAATAAGGATTATATATGAAATTTGACGTCGCTTTATTTCGCATCAGATCATACTGTAATAAGGGTTATATAAATGTAAATTGATTTTATCTTGCGCCTTGGATTTTGTATATTAGCTTCCCTTGGTTTCCCTTGGTTTTCTTACTCTTCGTGCCTGAGTGGTATCCTGGCACTTCGCTTGGTTGCGCCATAATCTGAGTGGTATCCTGGCACTTCGCTTGGTTGCGCCATAATTTGTGTGAAGCCCTGCGTTTTTCCCTTAAATGTTATTTGATTTACACTCAGTTTAAATGTGCCAAGAACCTTGCGCAACTCTCTTTTATTTCAAAATTCCTCTCTGCATTTTGTTTTCACACTTACCACAGAATGCATTCCCCCAACTAGCGAATGACACCTCTGATTTTTTTCTACGTTGTTTGGCCATTCCCTCAGAATTTGAATGATCTATGTGTTTGTTAACTTTTTCTTCAGAATATCGATTTTATCTCTGCGTTGGTCTCCACGTTGTGCATTTACCTCGGAATTGAACCTTCTCCCTGCATGATCTCCTTCGCCTCGGCCTATTCGTTTCGCCCAACAAGAACACATGTTCCTTCAGCGACTGAACCATTCGCCCAACCCCATTGACTGACATCTCCATGAATTTAGAGAGCAGTTCGTGCCCAGCCTGTGGGGAGGCTAGAACACAACTTCACTTTTGTTTATAAATCATTCCCATCCTACATGCGATGATACCACACATCTTCCCTTTTGTTCGATGGGTTTTTGTTGTTTATCCAACTGCGTTTGCCTTGATTAATCTCTCTCTCTAAAAAAAAATGATTTCCAGAGCATGGAGTGCCCTTCCCTTGACCCTACGTTTGATTTTCCTTTCTTGTAGATTACCTTTTAGAACTTTGGGGTTACCCATTAGAGGAGGCGTTTCTCCTGGCGATTTTGGTTTTATCGTTCTTACACAGCCCTAAGAAAAGTGTGTTGCCTGCGAGTGAGAGGGACTCGACGCTGTGTTTTAATTACTCTTACATAGAAAAATCGTGATTCCTCATGATATTCAGAGATTGGTCCTCAAGCACCCCCACCCACATATTTCAATAATCTGGCATGCATCGATGTGGGCGCTTCAACCTCTTCCCCGAAGATGTGGAACGAACCGGATGAATCGAGGAGAATTCACTTTGTAATGCTTGGCACACACTCCGTAGTACATAAGACTAGTCGAGCTATCAATTTGGCCTAAATAGAATGGCATGAAAGATCACGACCATCTTTTTATAGGAGTAATAGACCCGGGCACCTCATCCGTATTTGATCCTAATCGCAACACCAACTTGAAAGCTAAGACTTACCTTTCATCACTCAGATTCCTTCAACTTTAAATAGTGATTTAGCCACAAAATGAATCCTTAGCTAGTGACGAAGTGAAACTGCTCTATGTCAATATCACTCTCTTCTCCTTAAAAGCACCATGACAGAATCGTTGTTCGCAAGCCTACCATAGATAGATCGATCTAATCATCAAAAGGAAAGTAGAGTATTTTATTGAATTGAAAACAACTGCTCCCGAGTCTATTATAATAGTATTAACCACTTTTTAGTATTAACAACTGGAAGATAAATCCGAGAAGCCTATTGAACATCGAGTGCCAGAAACTATAAAAATCACTTCCTTGTCCTAAAAAGCAGAAAGAACCAAGAGACCCGGCGTCTGGGATGTTCTATTTCGTCCTCACTCTGCATAAAAAAGGTAAATCTCGGGATGCCCAGCGTTGAGCATAGGGAATCCAAACGTTTCCTTTGTTTTATTGGTTTACGTAACCTCATAAATTAATATCCCTTCACCTTTGCGTTGGAAAGACTTTCTCTCTGTGATTGACAGTCCTTCACCTCGTTTTTGCCTCCTCCCTCGTGGATTTTTTTGTAGAAATTGCAATCCAACCTATAGTTTCCCTTGCCAGCGAACAGGTGGAAACTTTCACTCTGAATTCGTGTGTTTTTTTTCTGTGCCTTTACCGTCTTCCCTCCGCGTAACTTTCCATTGCGTAATTCGTCCAGCGGGGTTGTTATTGGTGGTGGTTCCTATTTCATCTTGGTATTCACGCCGCAGTATAGGTAGTGGATGCTTACCTGGTAGTGGCTCGGGATATTATTACTAATTTGTGAACTATCATGCTCCGATTTTTCTTCTCGACTCTCTCGTAGGACTTGAATATTTTCCTTTTGGTATAAATATTATTGATAATTACAATCCTTTACTGGGTTCTTAGTGAACTGGACAGATGTAACTTTCCATGTAACTTTACCAATCTCAATGGGTTACAATTAGGTGTTCACGCGGATGTTATAGGCTGGCATAGATTCATACTTTCTGATGGGTACCTTTAGTTGGGTAGTCTTCACAATCAAAACCCATCCATCCTTTGTTATTGATAAATAAGAAGCCTCTATGATTTGAGGTTGATGTTAATGAATGGATATAAGTGGGCACCATAAAACGAGACAAGCTGCAAGTAATGGGCTTAAAGGATTTTAAGAGATCGTAAAGGTAGCATTGTGTGGTGAAATATATTTCATTTCCTGATGTGGGACGATATATATGGTGGGATTAGATGAAAATTATTAAATATTTTATAGTGGTATTTAAGTGGTAATGATATGTGTCCTTGTTCATGCAAGAAAAATCCTTATAAGCCCCTTCGAATGTTGTAATATTTTATTTTTTATTATTATTTACAAAGGGTCAATTTGGATGTAGATTTGGGGATGCATAGTTTTAGCCACCTTTTTATTGTGGGTAGTGTTGTCAATTTTTTTTTTGCACTATGAAATACATTCTTAATTAGTTTTACTAATGGTGGAATTAATAAGTTTATTATTACAAATGAATGGGAAATTTAGCTTCCGGAATTTTGTATATGTTAAACGATGGTTTCAGACTATAATACCCCTTTTTGCAAATGGATTCATGTGATATTGAGTGATTAGTTGACTTTGCGTGCTCGTTGTAATCATTGTTTTATTTCGCCACTTAGATATAGAAGCGCGGTCATTGTAAAACTTACTTTTTATTTTGCCACTTAGAGTTATTTATGCAAGATCGATGTATTACTCAAATCCTTTCACCATTGATATATATGTTGTTATATGATCTATTGTTACTTATATTCTAATTCACCACTAATCTATGGGGAGGCTTGATTGCTAATCTTGTTTTTCCTTGCTGCTTGGTTTAATATGGTGAATAGGTGTTAGATTTCTCGCGCTTAGGATAACTTGATGCTTAATGTTTATGACCTTCTCTAGCACTCTGACCACAACATTATTGTACGATCCTTGTGAATGATTATTTGCACATGCTGATATAAGTGAATTATGATATTTAGAACTAGTTCATGTGCTAAGGTGCTATGCTTTTATGCTTATGTGTCGCGTGAATGTCCCTCATGATGATATCATCGAGTTGTGTTGATATGAATTTTTTGTTGGCGTCGTTGTCCCTATGCTTAAAAAAAAAACAATTTCATGTTTTACGTCTTTGTGTCGTAACAGTCGGGGTCGTTACACATGCATAATGTAATATGTTATCTATGTAACTATTTTCCTTTCGGGTGTATGCATTGTATTTGTTGAAACTTTGTTTATCTTCCTTGAAAGTCTCTTATACAAATAAAACTTTGGTTTATTAACTGGTTTATACCCACACGTTTTATTTCTTTATTACTGGTATTATGACTCTGATCATAGATCTAGGATGTGAATAACTATTTACTTTCTTTCACTTCTTTCCTAAATAAAATCATGATATACATTTATCCTCTT
>JASDQU010245270.1:117196-130047 GCA_032191745.1 Picea mariana | reverse complement strand
TTTTTTATTATTATTTACAAAGGGTCAATTTGGATGTAGATTTGGGGATGCATAGTTTTAGCCACCTTTTTATTGTGGGTAGTGTTGTCAATTTTTTTTTTGCACTATGAAATACATTCTTAATTAGTTTTACTAATGGTGGAATTAATAAGTTTATTATTACAAATGAATGGGAAATTTAGCTTCCGGAATTTTGTATATGTTAAACGATGGTTTCAGACTATAATACCCCTTTTTGCAAATGGATTCATGTGATATTGAGTGATTAGTTGACTTTGCGTGCTCGTTGTAATCATTGTTTTATTTCGCCACTTAGATATAGAAGCGCGGTCATTGTAAAACTTACTTTTTATTTTGCCACTTAGAGTTATTTATGCAAGATCGATGTATTACTCAAATCCTTTCACCATTGATATATATGTTGTTATATGATCTATTGTTACTTATATTCTAATTCACCACTAATCTATGGGGAGGCTTGATTGCTAATCTTGTTTTTCCTTGCTGCTTGGTTTAATATGGTGAATAGGTGTTAGATTTCTCGCGCTTAGGATAACTTGATGCTTAATGTTTATGACCTTCTCTAGCACTCTGACCACAACATTATTGTACGATCCTTGTGAATGATTATTTGCACATGCTGATATAAGTGAATTATGATATTTAGAACTAGTTCATGTGCTAAGGTGCTATGCTTTTATGCTTATGTGTCGCGTGAATGTCCCTCATGATGATATCATCGAGTTGTGTTGATATGAATTTTTTGTTGGCGTCGTTGTCCCTATGCTTAAAAAAAAAACAATTTCATGTTTTACGTCTTTGTGTCGTAACAGTCGGGGTCGTTACACATGCATAATGTAATATGTTATCTATGTAACTATTTTCCTTTCGGGTGTATGCATTGTATTTGTTGAAACTTTGTTTATCTTCCTTGAAAGTCTCTTATACAAATAAAACTTTGGTTTATTAACTGGTTTATACCCACACGTTTTATTTCTTTATTACTGGTATTATGACTCTGATCATAGATCTAGGATGTGAATAACTATTTACTTTCTTTCACTTCTTTCCTAAATAAAATCATGATATACATTTATCCTCTTTTGGTAATGCACGTAATTTCTAACATTATTACAGTTGATTTATGCCCATATTTTAGACAGAGTAATGCACAATAAAAACATAGTAAGATTTTAAATCAACATATTCATAACAAGAATAAAACTTGGAACTTTGGGGAAACCACATGTTGAATTGCATGTTCCTTACAACCTTAGAATAGAGTCTTTGTTATCTCTTTCACCCCCGAGCTCAGTTTAGAATCCAAGGGATACCTATGTGGCCACTTGCAGAATTTTGAGCTCCAGTGTTGTAAGTAATCTTTGTAAAAAAATTTTGTGTCAAGTAGGTTTGCGCATAGAATTTTTCAATATATCCAATTCATCACTCTTGGAATGGCATCCCATTCCCTTTCATGACCTGTTTTATTTTTCCTAGAACTTGTGACACTTGTATTGAGCCTCATGCTCACTGACAACCTATTAGATTTAACTTTATACATGTTCACAAAATCTCCTATAAATATGGAATGTGTCTTTTGAAGTTAATTTTACTCCACAAATTGTATCTTTCTGTTGCCACTTGGCCAACCCATTTCGATTCTTAACTCAAGATTTAACAGTTTCTTCAACGTGTGCCCCTTTTTCCACATGTGTTTATTTTCATAAAATAATAAGGTTTTACGATTCAATTTTTGTCAATCGACCAAATTGCCTATTTAGAAAAACAAAAAATCTAAATTAAAAACAATAATAGAAATAATAATTAAAAATCCAAGTTGTGGGGTATCACATACACACCCCCTTATAACTTATTAGTGATAACTAGTTTTTATCAATACCATTTTGGAATAGAAATGGATAAGCTTCTCACGTATTACTTTCCATTTCCCAAGTAGCCTCTTTTGGACTAAGGTGCTTCCATTGCACTTTTAATTCTCCTATGGCTCGAATCCAGAGTGTACATTCCATCCTATCAAAAATAAAATCTGCATCTACTGGGAACTCTCCTACGGATTCCACCTGTATCATTTTTCAATAAACAATGTGAGTAGGGTCATGTATATACTTTTTCAAAAAGGAAACATGAAACACATCATGTACTTTTACCATGGCTGGAAGTGCAATTTGATAAGATAATGGTCCTATTCGAGAAAGTATCTCGAATGGGCCACAATATCTAGGTTCTAACTTAGTAAACATCCCTAGACGTAAAGAACTATTTTTAGGTTTAACTCTAATATACACATGATATCCAACATTTAAATCTCTCAGAGTCCTTTTGTAATCAACATAACTTTTTTTCTTGTCCTAACCTACTTTCAGGTTCTGTTGTACCTATTTCACTATTAGTTTCATTTATTTTAACATTGTTAGGGTCCTATAATTATAAGAGATCTGATTATTTAGATATCATTTGTGGGTCTCATGATGAAGTTCCTGGCTTACTGGTCTCTCAATTGATTTTGCTTCTCTTTCCATCCATTTTTCCCGATCCTTCGTCACCTTGTTGTGCCCTTCATTGCCTCATCCTTCACTTCTTCACCCCTTCGCCATTTTCATCCCTATATTACAATAAACAAGCTTAGGATAAAAAACATTAGGTTAGTAGGTTAGTAGTTAGACTAGTTTAATAAGGTAATTAATAATAAATAAATAATTAGATTAATTAATAGTGTTAATAGTTAGTAATTAGGCTAATGAGTTTAGGTTAAAATGAGGTTAGTGTAATAATATATTAGAATTAAATATTAATTAAAAAATTAAATAAAACATATAAATTAAAAAAACATTAAAAAAAAAACAATACTAAACATTAATTAAAAATTAAAAAACAAATTAAAGTAAACATATAATAAAACAAAATTAAAAAAACATATATTAAAAAAAAAACATATATAAAACATAAACAAAAAAATAATAAAAATAAACGTAATAAAACAAACTTAAAAGGAAAAATAAAATTGAAAAGCAAACTATCTTAAGTCTATAGCCCGCATACATTTCCCCCATATATCGGACCCCCCACCCCCCCTTACGTCACTTCACCACAAGGGGGTCCGAGTAAGAGGTTTACTTTAGGACAGGTTTCACCTTATGGTGAACTTTGACCCCCCCTCCCATTACCACTTACCACTCTAGGGGGGTCCGAAAACCACTTTCCTCCATAAAAAACCACCTTTACCAAAAATAAAACTGCTTTTCGCCAGTTCAACACATCATCTTCCAAGAGATATTCTAGGAAAACAGGAATGAATTTTGAAAATATGAGAGAGATTTTTGTTCACAAAGGGATGAAGAAAAATAACCTCTCCCATAATTTACACAAGTTTGAGAAGTTGGGAGAATCAAATCCATCTCAAAGCCCTATTTTTAAGGATTCTATTTTTTTCCTGTTTTGGTCATGATTTTGCGGGAACATTTTCGATGAGATGGAGATGAATTTGGGAAAAACGAAAGAGGTCTTTTCTCTGGATGGACTCATATACAATAAAATATTTCAGTTTTTACACATCTGTCACATTTTTGGATATACGAATGTCTGAGTTGACCCCTATTTTCAGCAGTTCGACCCATCTTTCATGGCAGTCAGTTCAATATTTTCAGGGATTTGTTTCTATATTTTGCCGAGGTTGTTGAATTCTAACTCCTGATCCCGGGGGAGAATATTTTCTATAATTTTTTGTAATGTAAATGTGTTAAAGGTTAGACCTAAAGGAAAGGATGGTATGGAAATGTCACCATCCATTGTAAATATGATTCAGCAGGTTGTAAGTGACTTTTTGGGATGAATACAAAGACTTGTTGTTTCCAGATTCTTGTGTCATGATCATGTGGTGAAGTGCTTCTTGATGTAACTTGTTATTATATTGTTTCACATCTTGTTTCTTTCTGTATTGTTTATGAGAAGATTATGTTTTGGATTTGTTCTCAACACCCTATACTAGCTTAAAACAATATTTATGTTTTCTTCCAATTTTGAATGTAGAATTCAAATAAGCTCTGCTCTGCATTTGGATTGAACCATAACCTATTATTCATTTCCATATCACAAAATATAAGGATCCACTTACATGACTTCCTTGCCTAGTTACATATGATCTCATTTATTCCCTCAGTTTACAGCTTTAACCTTTGACTTCATGTTTCCCAATGGCCCTCTTTTGTTTGTATCAACCAAACACTCAAAAAACAAACCTTCTATCCTCATAAATAGCCTAATATCTGATCCAAACAAAGTTAAATCATACAGAGAGATCCCTCTCTAAGTCTTGGATGGCTACATCCTTCACTCTAAGTGGTTTGTGGTTACCTCTGTCAATTTCTCCTTCAACTGATGCAGTCCCCCTTCTCTCCTAAGGGTTGCGCAACCTCACAGCCAGGATATTTGATTCGGGAGTCGAACGAATCTCTGAAACCTTTCTGGTCTCATTCTGTATTAAACACATGTCCTCTCGACTCCCTACGTAGGCTTCATGATACCCACGACCTTCCCTTTCATGTTCTGTGAAATCTCAGAGTTGGAGTTAGCCCCTTTTCTCTCGGCCCCTCCTCAGATGTGAACTTGGGCGATGAAATAAAGACTATGCATGATTACGGGTGTACTCAAGATTGTTTTGGGGTCAAACCACTTCTCGCCTCGCAATTCACCCTGAGCCTCCATGTGTCTTTTCTCTAAAAACGTGGTCTTAACTGTGACCCCCCCTCAATATCACAAAGATTGAGCACTTTATATCCCTGCAATGAGAGATTACCATCGATCTTACAATATTGATGGTGTTTTCTGAACTAACGGTTCATATCAGCCCTTTCCCAATCCATAGACTAGATCTGCCCCTCCTAAATCAATGGATGTGATCTATTCACAATTCTAGACTTTGGGGTTTTGAGGTTTCAAACCCTGCTTTCTTTTGTACTTCAATCTTTCGGAGTTGACGATCTGTAGACACTTGTCCTGCTCAATCGATGGTCTTTCTTCCACTTCGGGTGTTTGACCTTTCAACTCAGATCAACAGTCCTATGACCCTCTTCTCAATCAACTATCGAGATCTCCTCTGGTCCTCTAACTTCATAGATTTCAAATCTCAAACTTCCCCCTTTCTCCAATGACTTTTGTCTGAAGGTTATAATCCACTGACGCATTTCCTCCTTAGATCAACGACTGTGATCCCTTCACATCTCCAGACATCAGAATTCTCAACTCTCAACTTTTATCTCTCCTTGAAGTATGCAAAATCGTGTTGCATGTCCACTTGATCATATGATCGAGGATTTCTTTGGGTCTTTACCCAGAGTCCTCATATTTTCTCTATATCTCCCCTAGATCTAATGGCTATGAATTACCTCAGGTCTATACCCGGAGCTCACACATATACATCATGTCTCTGTTGATCTAACGGTCAAGAATTTCTTCGGGTATTTACCCGGAACTCATTAATCTACACCACGTCTCCATGATATCTGACGACTCAGATTCACTTTGGGTGATCCAATTCTTGAAATTTATGTCGAACGATATGATGGCTCGAATCTGCTTCGACTGATCGAACGGTTGAAATTTACTTCGTATTTTCCGCTCTTCGGGCTTCAAAAATATCAACTCTCAAATTTGACTCCTCCTGAACTCACAGTATCTGACGAATCAGATTCGCATTGGTGATCCAATGCTTGAAGTTTACTTCGGATGATATGATGTCTTAGATCTACTTTAGCTAATCAAACGATTGAGGTTGACTTCAGATTTTCGGCTCTTTGGTTTTTGCAAATCTCAGTTCTAAAACCTTAGTGAGTTCTCTCTCTCGAGTATGCGAAGTGCTAAGGATTTTGCACTTTGCTCCGATCAGACAGTTCTTGATCTCTTGCACTGTGATCCAATGACCATCGTCTCTCCTCCTCTTGATCTTCTGATCTCTTCTAACTTAGAGGATTGTCTAAGTTTTCAAAAGCATCTACTTTTGAACCTCTTGCGAGTCTGTCTCTCAGACATCAAATACACTTCTGAGAAGTGTTATCCCTCTTGAGCTTGGGCTTCATGAACGTTTCAACTTCCTGCGCACTCCTTGCACTTTATGGATTTTAGATAACTTAGACTCGAAGGATTTATTGAAAAGAAATTCTTCTCACCCTCCTAGTATTCTTCTTTTGCTCGATGCACACCTTACAACCAATTCTTATGCAAGGTTTGAGTTCTTGCGGACGATTGTGCATGCCTTGCAACAATCACTTTGCACTCCTTAAAAAGGGGAAGTTTCATGCCATCTCTTCTGAGCTTCAGAACTGAAACAAATCCCTTCAACACACTCCTTGTGTTTTGTGTGCACACCTTGCACCAATTGGATAGAGGAGAAATGATTGAAACTTATACTAACAATCACAGTTCCATCTACGCGTAATGAAATTCATTCATTCATGAAAACACAATAAGAGGGAATTGAAAACAATGTCAACACCATGCATTGGGTCAATTTTCCTCTATTATCATCATTGAAAAGTAAAAATGGATACAGCTATAATAAAAACAACAAGTCAATCTCCTACTAACTTGCAGCCACCTCATTTGGGCATAAAAAACCTCTATTTATCTCAGAGGGTCCTTAGGGATCCCCCTGAATACTTCTCTACTCCAAAACCTAACCTAACAACTATGTCAGTTTAGTCACATTCCAGAGCAGGAGTGGAAACTCCCACTTCACTCACGATTGTTCAAGAGTGCTTCAAAAGATTTTCTGGCGTTGAGTTCAGGTGTGCTTCAAATTATTCTCCGTAACTACCAGTGTTGAGATTCAGAAAGGATTCCCAGGTGTTGAGTGGTCCTGCTCCGCATTCTCACTGACGATTCTCCTACATCATCATCCTAATAAATTATGAAGTGCTAACAAACATATCTCATCCTATCATCAATCTATTTACAGTATTACTCCATGAAACAAGTGTATTAATTTTTTTTCCATATAAAATTTCAAAAGGACTAAGTTTTGTTGAAGTTCGATAATGATTATTATAAGAAAACTCAACTAAGTACAAATATTCTTCCCATTTAGAAGGTAAGTCAATAACATACATTCTAAGAATGCCTTCAAGAATCTAGTTAGTTCTTTATGTTTTCCCATCCATTTGTGGATGATAAGAAGTACAAAAATTCAGTTGGGTACCTAACTCTTTAAATAAATCCTTCCAAAAATTTATGGTAAACTTAACATATCTATGAGATATTATAACTTTTGGGATTCCATGTAACCTGAATAATTCCTTCATGAATATTTATTCTATATTAATAGCCTTGTATGTTTATTTCACGGGTATAAAATGTGCTTCTTTACTTAATTTATCAACCACAACCATAATTTACTCATTTTGTTTACTTCTTCTAGGAAATCCATACTTATCACTTCTCATACCCATTCCAGAATGGGTAAGGGTTGTAGTAGTCTAGTTGGATGTTTGTGTTCAAACTCAACCTGTTGACACTCCAAGAATCTAGCTAGATATTCTATAGCTTCACCTTTCATATTTGGCCAATAAAATTCCTTTCTTAGAATAGTGATTAATTTATGGTAACCTAGGCGTCTGGAATATGGTCTCTTATGAAACTCATCTAAAATTAATAGCTTAATGTCATTATATTATGGTACATACAATCTATTTGTATGAATTATTAGTCCACTTTTTGACAATCTAAAATTTGATTCTTCTACTCCTGTTGAATTATCAAAAAAATTTAACTTAATATTTTAATATTTTGGGTCTTTTTCAGCTCTTATCCTTACCCTTTTTTCTAAATCTATTTCATAATTACTTATATTCACTGTATAGATCATATTTTCATGTCTACTTAAAGCATCTACCACCTTATTTTCATTTCTCTTTATGTGATTTATATCAAAATCTTACTCACTTACGAAGGATAACCACCTTGCTTGGCGAGCATTTAAATTTTGTTTATCAAATAGATATTTTAAAGCGATGTTATTTGTCAACAGTATGGATTTTTTGCCTACCAGATAATTCTACCACATGTTTAATGCATGTATTATTGCATCCAATTCCCAATCATGTGTTACGTAATTTGGTTCATGTTTCTTTAATATTCGAGATTCATAAACTATGGTTTTCTTGCAGTAACACTCCACCAATCCCTTTGTGGCATGCATCTGTACATACTACAAAGTATTTATCTAGGTATGAAAATTTTAATATAGGACCTATAGTTAGGAGTTGTTTTAATTTGTTAAAAAAAAATTGACATCTCTCAAACTAGATGAACTTAGTTCCTTTCTTTTGTAACGATGTTATAGGATATGCAATATTTTAAAACCCTTCTATAAAATTCGGGTAATAGCCAATTATACCCAGAAAGGATATTATGTCCAAATCACCCTTAAGTTCAAGACAATTTATTATAGCCTTTATTTTTTTCGGGTCTACAACAATACCTTCTTTAGAAATGATATGTCCCAAATACTTAATTTGATCTTTATAAAAGTCACACTTAGTTTTGCATATAATTTATGTTCTCTTAGTATTTGTAATACTATTCTTAAATGTTCTTCATTCTCCTTTCCATACTTTGAATAGAAGAATATATCTTCTATAAAGACGATCACAAATTTATCTAGACATTTGCCCAAAATAATGTTCATCAAGCACATGAATGAGGTTGGGGCATTAGTCAGCCCAAAAGGTATTACAAAAAATTTGTAATTCATGTACCTCGTTCTAAAGGTTGTTTTATAAATATCTTCATCCTTTATCCTAACTTGATGATAACTAGAATGTAAGTCAATCTTAGAAAATATTCTAGCTCCCAGTACTTGATCAAATAGATCATCGATACGAGGTAATGGGTATCTATTTTTAATAGTCATTTTAGTAAGTTGTCTATAATCGATATAGAGAAAAAATGTTCCATCTTTATTTCTAACAAAACGTATTGGTTCTCCCCATGGAGACACACTTGGTCGGATATATTCCTTGTCTATCAATTCTTGCAATTTACTTTACAATTCGTTTAGGTCCAGGTATTAGGTCTATGGAGAAATCTATTACTCTCTTAGTAGGTAGTTCAGGAATATTCTGGAATACATCTTGGAATTCCTGTAATATGGGAAATTTATCTATATCATTATTACTTTCATCTTTTTCATTATAATTTGTGTACATCAAGTATTTTACACCCTTTTTGAATGCATATTTTAACTTGTAAGGCTGTTATTTCTCTAATACTAACAGGTCTTGGTACTCTTTTAATATTTATAATGTTACCCCCCTCATCTACATAGGTAAATGATTTATGGTAACAATCTAAGACCACTTTAAAAATGTTCATCCAATCCATACAGATTAGGACATAATAAGATCCTAAACATAATATGTTTAAGTCTAACAATGTTCTTAATTCATTCATACCAAGTTCACAGTTTTTAACAACATCTATAATTCTCCTTTTAGTTCATGTCGCTAATTGTAATAACCAATACTTTTCAAACTTTTCTTTATGTAGATTCTAAATTTCTACAAATCTTGGAGAAATATAACTTAAACTATCACCTAGATCAATTAAAACAATAACTGGTTGATTATGTATCATACCTTCAATTTCTACAATTGAAGTTTGATAATCTTCGTATTGATTTTCCAAGGCTGCGCTAATTTTTGGTGTAGACCTTGCCAGCTCACCAATTATAGTTAGTTCCTGTACTATTTTCACATTGTTATTTTCCTTCTTCATAAGAGAAAAATCTTTATAGTAATGAAGACCATTGCATTCCCATCATTTTACTTTTTCTTATTGGGCAGTTTCTATATTGAAAAAGGTTTGTGGTTTATTACCCTTATTTTCAGGATGATTGAAATGTTTACTTGTTCTCAACTTATTACCTCCCTGAAATATCTTATCAGCATTTCTATTAGATTAATATCCTCCTTTATTCTTAGGGTTAAACCTTTTAACCTTTTTCCCACTCCAATTCTTAGAATTCTCATTTCTATTTTTATACTATTCAAAATAGTGTTTGGATTTCCTCATGGTTTCTTCCAAATTTTTTGAGTTATCAAACTCAATTCGATCTTTATAAGAACTAGGTAACCAAATCAAGAGTATTTGAATATTTGTTTTTTCATGCACAATATAAGGTACATAACGTAGTAAACTCAACAACTTCCTACATAAATATTTCATTATAATATTTCTCAGTTTCCATTCATAGAACTCCTAGGCTTTAACCTCATAATACTATTCAAAAAGGTATTGTTTCTTAAGATATATCTTAAAGGTTTTCCAAGTGATTTTTCTTTCCTTAATACTTTTCACTCTTTTTATATCCTGCCACCATATGTCTTATTTTTCTATCAGATTGTAAATATCCATCAGGGCTTTAAGCTCACTTGAATAATTGTAGATTTGAAAATATTTTTGTATACCGGAGTGCCATGCCTCTACTTCTTCACCAGTCTCCACTTCCACATTGAAGGTTTTCAGTTTAATCTTCTTAAATTCTCCCATGACTTCATCATGTTGTTTAGGTTTATTTTTGGTTCGTTTTTTAGGACTAGAACTACTTTTGGTATAAGTTTTAGTGTCTTTTGTATCCTTGTATACTAACTCTGTCTCATATTCAAGATACTCCAATTTATTTATTTCTTTTTTGGTTGGGATATCTTAGAATTGATATAATTTTGTCCCTTATTTTTATCATTATTTTTGTTGCATAATTTCTCTAGCTGAATTGGACTTAGTTCCTCTAGAGTCTTTAGAATCCTTCCTTTATCTTCTCTTACTATTTTTAGTTCTTCTCTTAGATATGTTATTGTCTTTATAATTTCTGAATGCTTTTCATTATTCAGATTCACCTAGAGATGTCCATCACCTACAGTCCCTTGTTCAGGATTTTCTTGATGATGTTCTTCTCCCTGAGCCTCAAGTGCTTTTGTCATTTTCCTGCAAAATCAATTTATTTTTCTTCCTAGAGGTAAGAAGAAAATCAAGACAACTTTACATGTTAGATTTTTATTGTGATAAATACCATAAAAATGCCAAGTGTTGTAATCTACAACTCTAATACCATTATGTCACATAACTTAAATTCTAAAATTAAAGTTTCTTTTGTATATCATTTATTCAACGATCACAATTTGTTTTACTTCCCTTCATAACTTCTCACCACCTAAGTTAAATTATTCTATACTATGATGAATTGAGAAAATCCATATATATATATATATATATATAGAGAGAGAGAGAGAGAGAGAGAGAGAGAGAGAGGTTATCCTAAGTCCTATTCCATAAGAATTACTAATTTAATAACCTATATACATGTATGCTAAGTTTCTAATTCCTATTTTGAATTGAGGACATGTTTGATTCTACACCTATATATATCTACATATATGTATAGGTCTTGCAATGATTATTTAATTGTAATACCCTATTATGGTTAACATTGATATTCAATACAAGTCCTTTTTAACATAGTGTTTGAAGTTTGTATTATATGATCCTTCGTAACATCTTCATATAATTGACACCCCAAGCTATTTCATTGTCTTGTCATAAAGTAATGGGTTTCACTTTCCACATGTATTAATTTGGTTTTATTTAGATGTTGGCTCTTAATACACAACATATATATATTAATATAGGATTTGATATGCATTAACACTAACTGTGTTGTATCATGAAGTGGATAACATTTGGCATAAAAAGATTTTTCGTAACATTTTGCGAGGTGATTAAGCTTGTACTTGCGCCATCCCTAATTTAATTCCCACCAACTTCTTGTCATTAGCAATCATGTTGGCGCAACACTCGTACCTCAGTAGGTTTTTCTCGACCTCCCAGTCTAAGGATCATTCTTAATCTCCCTTAAGTTGAAATGGCTCTTCAATTCCCAACTAGAATCTTCACACTTGTAACCACATTTCCTTCTTAGGAGCTACACATGTGCAAACAAGCACTAGGCGCAAACTTTTACCCACATGACCAACCAATGTGATCACAACCTTTAACCGAAAAGGTATTTCGTGAATTGCGATTTCGGGGGTATTGCCGTGATACAACCCCAACACTCCACATCCACAAAACCCTGAAACTCGATGTGGGACCTCTCCCCAAGACTAGATGTGATGGTCATGTGCCTTCCTCTCAATCAACGACCATTATTGTGTAACGAACCGCCTCGTTACGACAACCAATCGAGTGACAGGTGCAAATTTTATTTTTTTTTGTTTCTAGAAGTGTGTGTGTGCATATGTACAAGGAAGCAACCACAGCCTATTCGACTCTGCGTCGCCATCCGACAACGCATACGACTCAACCAGGATGAACATAAGATCATGACCAGGACGCACGATACGTAACCACATGCATAAAAGGAGATCACACGACAAGTAAAACTGACTGCTAAAAATGAATGACCTCCCGCCCGTCCTACCCTGCAAGGTTAGGACCTCCAAGACACATAATCAACGCTCAAGCCTGATTTCCCATCGTCTTTAACCATTTAAGGTCTCAGGGCTGGCGACTGTTCTGAGGAACATGGAGGTGTCTACATCCCACCCGACACCACAGACCAAGCAGCCAACTAACCGTAAACAAGTGCAACCTAAATACGAAGAACAACTACGCCCCTTACGGAAGGCGCGCTACCAGGACTCGGACGGCGACCATTTAAAATTGAGGACCAGTGAACGTCTATGACCCATTCATGAATGAACACTAGCCAAATTCTCCATAATATCTCCACATGCCTCCCAATTTTTCCATACTTTACATTGCCCGTACAGGGGTTAAAATTG
>JASDQU010245270.1:95019-108894 GCA_032191745.1 Picea mariana | reverse complement strand
GATTTGAACTTGAAGCCTCATCGTACATAACACGCTATATCACGGCACTTGCCAATTGAACTGCCCCCCGGGGGCTGAAGGATAACCACCTTACTTGGCAAGCATTTAAATTTTGTTTATCAAATAGATATTTTAAAGTGATGTTATTTGTCAATAGTATGGATTTTTGGCCTACCAGATAATTCTGCCACATGTTTAATGCATGTATTATTGCATCCAATTCCCAGTCATGTGTTACATAATTTTGTTCATGTTTCTTTAATATTCGAGATTCATAAACTATGGTTTTCTTGCAGTAACACTCCACCAATCCCTTTGTGGCATGCATTTGTACATACTACAAAGTATTTATCTACATATGACAATTTTAATATAGGACCTATAGTTAGGAGTTGTTTTAATTTGTTAAAAAAAAATTGACATCTCTCAGACTAGATGAACTTAGTTCCTTTCTTTTGTAACGATGTTATAGGATATGCAATATTATAAAACCCTTCTATAAAATTTGGGTAATAGCCAATTATACCCATAAAGGATATTATGTCCAAATCACCCTTAAGTTCAAGACAATTTATTATAGCCTTTATTTTTTTCGGGTCTACAACAATACCTTCTTTAGAAATGATATGTCCCAAATACTTAATTTGATCTTTATAAAAGTCACACTTAGTTTTGTATATAATTTATGTTCTCTTAGTGTTTGTAATACTATTCTTAAATGTTCTTCATTCTCCTTTCCATACTTTGAATAGAAGAATGGATCTTCTATAAAGACATTCACAAATTTATCTAGACATTTGCCCAAATTACTCTTCATCAAGCACATGAATGAGGTTGGGGCATTAGTCAGCCCAAAAGGTATTACAACAAATTTGTAATTCATGTACCTCGTTCTAAAGGTTGTTTTATAAATATCTTCATCCTTTATCCTAACTTGATGATAATCAGAATGTAAGTCAATCTTAGAAAATAGTCTAGCTCCCAGTACTTGATCAAATAGATCATCGATACGAGGTAATGGGTATCTATTTTTAATAGTCATTTTATTAAGTTGTCTATAATCGATACAGAGAAAAAATGTTCCATCTTTATTTCTAACAAAAGGTATTGGTTCTCCCCATGGAGACACACTTGGTCGGATATATTCCTTGTCTATCAATTCTTGCAATTTACTTTACAATTCGTTTAGGTCCAGGTATTAGGTCTATGGAGAAATCTATTACTCTCTTAGGAGGTAGTTCGGGAATATCATGGAATTCCTGTAATATGGGAAATTTATCTATATCATTATTACTTTCCTCTTTTTCATTATAGTTTTTGTATATCAAGTATTTTACACCCTTTTTGAATGCATATTTTAACTTGTAAGGATGTTATTTCTCTAATACTAACAGGTCTTGGTACTCTTTTAATATTTATAATGTTACCCCCCTCATCTACACAGGTAAATGATTTATGGTAACAATCTAAGACCACTTTAAAAATGTTCATCCAATCCATACCGATTAGCACATAATAAGATCCTAAACATAATATGTTTAAGTCTAACAATGTTCTTAATTCATTCATACCAAGTTCATAGTTTTTAACAACATCTATAATTCTCCTTTTAGTTCCTATCACTAATTGTAATAACCAATACTTTTCAAACTTTTCTTTATGTATCTTATAAATTTCTACAAATCTTGAAGAAATATAACTTAAACTATCACCTAGATCAATTAAAACAATAACTGGTTGATTATGTATCATACCTTCAATTTCTACCATTGAAGTTTGATGATCTTCGTATTGATTTTCCAAGGCTGCGCTAATTTTTGGTGTAGACCTTGCCAGCTCACCAATTATAGTTAGTTCCTGTACTATTTGCACATTGTTATTTCCCTTCTTCCTAAGAGAAAAATCTTTATAGTAATGAAGACCACTGCATTCCCATCATTTTACTTTTTCTTATTGGGCAGTTTCTATATTGAAAAAGGTTGGTGGTTTGTTACCTTATTTTCAGGATGATTGAAATGTTTACTTGTTCTCAACTTATTACCTCCCTGAAATATCTTATCAACATTTCTATTAGATTAATATCCTCCTTTATTCTTAGGGTTAAACCTTTTAACCTTTTTCCCACTCCAATTCTTAGAATTCTCATTTCAATTTTTATACTATTCAAAATAGTGTTTGGCTTTCCTCATGGTTTCTTCCAAATTTTTTGGGTTATCAAACTCAATTCGATCTTTATAAGAACTAGGTAACCAAATCAAGAATATTTGAATATTTTTTTTTTCATGCACAATATAAGGTACATAACGTAGTAAACTCAACAACTTCCCACATAAATATTTATTATAATATTTCTCAGTTTCCATTCATAGAACTCCTTGGGTTTAACCTCATAATACAATTCAAAAAGGTATTGTTTCTTAAGATACATCTTAAAGGTTTTCCAAGTGATTTTTCTTTCCTTAATACTTTTCACTCTTTTTATATCCTGCCACCATATGTCTTATTTTTCTATAAGATTGTAAATATCCATTAGGGCTTTAAGCTCACTTGAATAATTGTAGATTTCAAAATATTTTTGTATACTAGAGTGCCATGCCTCTACTTCTTCACCAGTCTCCACTTCCACATTGAAGGTTTTCAGTTTAATCTTCTTAAATTCTCCCATGACTTCATCATGTTGTTTAGGTTTATTTTTGGTTCTTTTTTTAGGACTAGAACTACTTTTGGTAGAATTTTTAGTGTCTTTTGTATCCTTGTATACTAACTCTGTCTCATATTCAAGATACTCCAATTTATTTCTTTCTTTTTTGGTTGGGATATCTTAAAATTGCTAGAATTTTGTCCCTTATTTTTATCATTATTTTTATTGCATAATTTCTCTAGCAGAATTGGACTTAGTTCCTTTTGAGTCTCTAGAATCCTTCCTTTGTCTTATCTTACTATTTTTAGTTCTTCTCTTAGATATGTTATTGTCTTTATAATTTTTGAATGCTTTTCATTATTTAGATTCACCCAGAGATGTCCATCACCTACAGTCCCTTGTTCAGGATTTTCTTGATGATGTTCTTCTCCCTGAGCCTCAAGTGCTTTTGTCATTTTCCTGCAAAATCAATTTATTTTTCTTCCTATAGGTAAGAAGAAAATCAAGACAAGTTTACATGTTAGTTTTTTATTGTGATAAATACCATAAAAATGCCAAGTGTTGTAATCTACAACTCTAATACCATTATGTCACATAACTTAAATTCTAAAATTAAAGTTTCTTTTGTATATCATTTATTCAACCATCACAATTTATTTTACTTCCCTTCATAACTTCTCACCACCTAAGTTAAATTATTCTATACTCTGATGAATTGAGAAAATCCATACATACATACATACATATATATATATATATATATATATATATATATAGAGAGAGAGAGAGAGAGAGAGAGAGAGAGGTTATCCTAAGTCCTATTCCATAAGAATTACTAATTTGATAAACTATATACATGTATGCTAAGTTTCGAATTCCTATTTCGACTTGAGGACATGTTTGATGCTATACCTATATATATCTACATATATGTATAGGTCTTGCAATGATTATTTAATTGTAATACCATATTCTGGTTAACATTGATATTCGATACAAGTCCTTGTTAACATAGTGTTTGAAGTTTGTATTATATGATCCTTGGTAACATCTTCATATAATTGACACCCTAAGTTGTTTCATTGTCTTGTCATAAAGTAATGGGTTTCATTTTTCACATGTATTAATTTCATTTTATTTAGATGTTGGCTCTTAATACACAACATATATATTAAAATAGAATTTGATATGCATTAACACTAACTGTGTTGTATAATGAAGTGGATAACATTTCGCATAAAATGATTTTTCGTAACATTTTGCAAGGTGATTAAGCCTGTATTTGCACCATCCCTAATTTAATTCCCACCAACTTCTTGTCATTAGCAATCATGTTGGCACAACACTCGTACCTCAGTAGGTTCTGCTCGACCTCCCAGTCTAAGGATCATTCTTAATCTCCCTTAAGTTGAAATGGCTCTTCGATTCCCAACTATAATATTCACACTTGTAACCACATTTCCTTCTTTGGAGCTACGCATGTGCAAACAAGCACTAGGCACAAACTCTTACCCACATGACCGACCAATGTGACCACAACCTTTAATCGAAAAGGTATTTCGCGAATTGCGATTTCAGGGGTATTAGCATGATACAACCCCAACACTCCACATCCACAAAACCCTGAAACTCGATGTGGGACCTGTCCCCAAGACTAGATCTGACAGCCATGTGCCTTCCTCTCGATCAACGACCATGATCGCATCGTGACTTCGAGTTTCATGATATCATGAATGTTTGTGTAACACCAGCCAACTAGTCCAACTCCTGACTCCCTAAATGTCAAGGTTTGGAATCAAGAGATCAACGACTCCCATTGATCCAGATCCAACGGATATTATTCCTCCTGGGATTATGAGTGTTGAAAGGTTATCAGCCTTATCCTTCTCGCTGATCTACTAGGTCCAATGGCTCACAAAATTTCAGTATTCCTCCCTCTAAGAAATTCCATCGTCCATTCATATTTTCAATGGCTCCAAGCCAAAGGACTCAGCGTCAATTCTTTTGGGGTCAACCACTGTGAAGTGATTTCAACCTTCTTCTTTTCTTCAAATCCATCGAAGTCTCTATCCCTTCTGAGCTTCACTTCTATTGCAAATTCAAGAATTCCAAGGGTTCTTTGAGCCCACTCCTTGTGGAACTCACAATAACCTTTGGTTATCTGACGTCTTCCTCTTCTATTCACTCCTTCCAACAGAAATCCTTCGATCCCACACTTTGGTTGGAAAAGTATAAGACTTTGAATTGCCTGCGCACTCCTTGTGCGAATCTGTGCTATACTCGCTCTTTTGCTGGTATGATAACAATGGTATCTCTCTTGATATTTTTTTAGGTAAACTCAGAACCTGTCAATGCACTCTTTGCGGACTTTCACTGCACTCCTTGCAGGAATTCTCAGGATGAGAAAAAATTGAAAATCATTCTCTACCTCTCAAAGACTTCATACATTCAATCATGAAATCATACATACACATAGCATTGAAACAAATGCATAAAATAGACCAGAATTAACTGTAAACATACCATTTAATAGATGTAAACATAATTCATAAACACCATGAAATTTGGATCAAAGCTTCCTTATATTAATACAAGTGCATATATACATGGGTTCTATAGCATCAACTATCTTCTTATACACTCTTCTACAATCTCTGTTCTTCTATTTTGTTTCTCTACAACTCTCTAATTCTTACAATGAGAATAATAATAATGATACAATACAATACATGCAAGGGAGATTTCTAGAGTTTTCCCTCCTACACTCTAAGCTATCAAATCGAAATAAAAGCTACAACTACTTTACATTTAATACAATAAATGCCTCCAACAAACAAATGAGAACAATCGCTCAAGATCTATATTACAACTCAAAACATAAATGTGAATGCATCCTCTCAAGATATTACATTAATGTCTTATCCTTTCAAATTCAAAATTCTTTCAAAATGTGTGCTGGTGCATATCCAGTTGTCCTTCGCTTTTGATCTTTCTTTGCTAACTTAATTACGATGCTCCTGCAACATACTCCTCTGGACAAAAAATTCATGAAATCTTGTTCATGAACTCCTACACCATCTGCCCATGTTTTTGGATCTCCACTTCACTTTCCCAACTAGCATCCTGAATTGGGTGTCCCTTCTATTTGACCAAATACTCAAAATATTTCTTTCTCCAGGTCTTTTTTCTAACTCTTTGATCAATGACCTTTTCCATCTGCGGCTTTTCATCTACAAGCATCTGTCTGACCCATTGAAATTCCTTTTGGTATTTTTCTCCTTTGGCTTCATCTGTTCTGTAAGGATACAGATCTACTACATTGAATATTGATGATATTCCTACCCCATCTGGCAATTCTATTTCATAAGCATTTGCCTCAAATTTTCTTATGATTTTAGACGGTCCTATATTTTTCATATTCAATGTATTATGTGTTCCCCTTGGGATTCTGTCTTTCCTTAAGTGCGCTAATACTAATTCTCCCACTTCAAACCAAAGTTCTCTTCTATGTTGATCTGCTCTGCGCTTATATTCCTGGTTGGAATTTTGCAATCGCTCTTTGATCTTACTATGGAACTCTTGCATCTCTACTGCAAATTCTTCTGCTCCAACACTTATGAATTCACTATGCTCTAAGTCTCTCAACTCATATACTCCTCTCAACTTCATTCCATACATTATCTGGAATGGGCTCTATCATGTGCTCCTATTTGGTGAATCCTTATATGCAAATTCCTCTTGTGGAAGAATTTGATCCCATTGACTGTGATGTTCAGCTACTAAAATCCTCGACAAATACCCTAAACTTAGATTTACTACCTTAGTCTGTTCGTCCGTATGAGGGAGATATCCTAATCTAAGAGATAAACTAGTCCCCATCTTTTTCGATAGTGTCCTCCATAAATGACCAACAAATTTGGTATCCTTGTCTGAAACAATACTCTTGGGTAAGCCATGAAGTTAGACAACTTCTCTAAAAAATAGATTTGCAATGTGTGTTGCATCATTGGTTTTCTGACATGGAATGAATGTGTCATTGTTGGCACAGGGGTAGACACGAGGTTCACTCCAAGAGCACACCAACAAGCCCTAGCTACTAGCCCTTTCGGAAACACCTGCGAAGAAAATGCAGTCTCACCCGAAGCAGCTAAGAGGGGGGTTGCAGAACATAGATGTCTATAACCAGGGGAATATTAAGTGGAAGTAATACAACAATAATGTAGCATTCATGTGTCACTTATCAACTCGATATACTCTGCGCAACTATAGATCTGATCTAACACAATAATGAAAATCTCAACATAACAATGATAGGAATCCAGGCATCAATCACACATACAACACAAAATGTACGTGGTTCACCCTCTCTCTGGGGCTACATCCACAGAACTGGGCTTATGATATATTAAGATAAATATTATAGTTTTGATCTACGCTCTAGCCAGCAGATCCTCTCTCCTCTTCTCTTCCCTTCCCGTGCATCCATCTGCAAGATCTGATCTTCGCACCCAGCTGAAGATCTTACAATACTAGAAGGCTCTCACTCTCAGCACTTCTCTCTCTCATTGCATAGTAATCTCTCAATCAACCACAATCAATACCAATACCCAGTGCTACTACTGACTCGACCTAGGTCCTCTTAACCTCTATTTATACATTACAGTCCCTCACCGACAGCCTTAGGCCAAAACCTAGGTGTCAAAACCCTAATTACCCAAATCCCTAGGTGTCTAAAACCCTAGGTCAACTTGAACCATATTTTCCGGGCTTCGCCAGCCTGCCTTTCCTTCCTCGTCGCGCAATGCTCCAAAGCATCCAATGGTGGCTTTCTTTGCTTGTTGATTTGACTACGATTATTTTCTCTTGTTGATTTGTCATCCATGATCTCTTCATTCAACAACTTGCTTTTCTGTACTTCACTCCATCTTTTCTTATCTTTTGCTTACTTCAACCTAGTAGCAGTCACTTTGTTTCCCACGCAGTTCTCATTTTACCTTTTCTTCCTTGATCTTCACTTCCTTTCATAACCAAGGGCCAACAAGCCCCCAACACTCACGTACGACTCATCCCGAGGCACTTCAGTTCTTATCTTTCCATGTCACTTCAAATTTGGACTATGGAGTGCATCATTTGCTTTCTTTTCCATGTCTCCTTCCCATCCTTGTGCAGACTGTCTTTTCTATGTCTAGTACCCAGTTTCAACTGCACCTCGTACCTAGACACTTTTCTTCCTTTATTTTACTGAGAGCTATGAGGCAACTGGTTATCATAGTATAACTTCAGCCGATTCCCATTTACTAATCCCTCTTTCCATTCTCCCTTCAATGTCTTTAGTTATGCAACTCGTCCTTCTGTAACATAGGTGATCTCATATGGTCCAAGCCAGTGCGTTCTGAACTTCGTTGGATGTCTTATAAATTTACTGTCATACACAAGTACTAAATATCCTTTCTTAAATGCCTTCTTCTTGATGTGTTTGTCATGATATGCCTTCTCTCTTTCCTTCTGTACCTGCTGATGGAATCCTGCCATAAATCTTTCTTCTTCTAGTTCAACCAGCTAGGCAAGTCTCTCATGAAAAACACCAGTATCATCCATGTCTGTAAATGAAGCAATTCTTAAGCTCAGTACCAAGTACTCCATCGGGACAATAGCCTCGAGACCATAAACCAACTTGAATGGGGTCTGCATTGTTAATTTCTTGCAAGTGGTTCTATAAGCCCAGAGTACTGTTGGTACTCTTAAATCCCAGTCATCCCTGTTCACACTGCAAATCTTTGTCAATGTTGTCTCCAATATTTTGTTGAATGATTCAACCATTCCATTTGCTTTTGGATGGTAAGGTGTACTCTTATGATGGTGGACTGCAAATTCTTCAGTCAAGACTTCAACTCTCTTGTTGATGAAATGAGTGTCTTGATCGCTCATAAGGGTGTTAGGGAATCCAAACCGGGTTATTATGTCATCAAATATAAAATTTGTGGTTGTAGTTGCACTATAATCCTTGACTGCTCTTGCTTCGGCCCATCTAGTCATGTGTTATGTCATAGTGATAATATACCTTGCTCCTGTGCACTTCCATGGTGGGTTTATAGGTCCCACGAAGTCAATGGCCCATTTTGCAAATGATTGTAGGGTCATTTGTGGTGCTAGTGGTATTTTGTCTCTTCTGCATGGTTTTCCAACTCTCTAGCATACATCATAGGCTTTGCTATACTATTTAGCATCTTTGTGTAAAGTAGGCCACCAAAGGCTAGCTCGCAGAACCTTCTACACAGTTTCTTTGCCTGTGTAATGTCTTCCTGTGATGCTTTCATGAGATTCTACGAGGATCAATGAGCACTCTACCTCCATCACACATATTCTTAGTATCTCATTAGGTCCCATATTATATAGCTAACCAACTATCAGTGAAAAGTCTGCAGCACACACCACTATTTGTTTCTTCTGGGAAATTGTATACTCACTTGGAGCCATTCATGTTGATAGGAATTGGACTATGTCAGTGAAGTGGTCATCCATCTTTCTAATGGTGAGTAGTTGTGCATCTAGTAGTGTATCCTCCAGACTGGTGGGTTCTTCACCATGTTCCAACCTCGACAGGTGGTCAGGTCCCTTGTTCATTCTTCCTGGCTTAACTATGATCTCAAAATCATATTCTTGAAACAAGAGAAGCCATATGCATATTTCCCCCCCCCAAAACTGGCTTGTTGATTGGGTACTTCAGTGCAGAGTGATCAGTAAACATTTTAAAGTGTCCTCCTAGTAAGTAATGGCAGAATTTTTGCAGTGCATACACCATGGCTAATCCTTCTCTCTCTATAGTAGTGTAATTGATTTCAACTGTAGATAAATTTTTGCTGGAAAATGCTAATGGATGATCAATGTCTCCTTCTCCAGTTTGTGCTTTACTTCTCCTAATGAAATGGAAGATGCATCAACATGCACATGAAATTCCTTGCTCTAATCTGGAAAGACCAAAATAGGCGTAGTCACCATCTGTTGTTTCAGTGTGTTGAAAATCTGCAGGAATTCTTCTGTCCAACCAAACTAACATTCTTTCTTTAATAACTTCTCCATTGGCATAGTAATCTGAGCATATCTTTTGATAAATTTCCTATAATAGCTAGTATGTCCTAGTGCAGTGCGCAATTGTTTGACTAAGGTAGGAGGTGGAAAATCAACTATAATTGCAATTTTGGATGGGTCCACCAACAATCCTTGCTTGCATACAATATGACCTAATAATACTCCAAATGGTGAGAAGAAGATGCACTTCTTCAAATTCAAAGCAATTTGACATTGCCTGCATTTATCCAACATTAGCCTTAGAGATTCAACATGATTTTTCAGCAAACTAAAAGCAGTGCAATCATCAAAATAGGCTTCTAAAAACTTATGAAAAAATTCTTTGAACGCTTCAACCACCACCCTAGAAAAGATGGCTGCGGCATTCTTCAGTCCAAATGGCACCACTGTGTATTGGTAGGATCCCCATTCTGTGGAAAATGTGGTCTTGTGGCGGTCCTTGTTGGAAATCCAGATCTGATGGTATCCTAAAAACCCGTCTGTAAAAGAATATACCTCCCGGCCTCCCACATTGTCTAATACTTCATCTATGAATGGTGTAGGGAAGGGGTTATGAAAACATGCATCGTAAAGATTTCTGAGGTCCACACATATTTTGATCTCGCTTGTCTTCTTGTCTTATACTAAGATGGGGATGATCCACTCCGACTCTTCGACAGGTTCAATAATCCCCTCTTCCATCATTCTGTCAAGCTCAATCTTCACGTTTTCCTTATATTTTGGGTTCAGCCTGTAGGGTCTTTGCTTGACTGGCTTCACATCTGGTTTCAAAGGTATTTTCATCTCTCTCATAGGTCCTTTGATACCCTTCATATCAGTGAACTTGGTCAGAAACAAGTCCTGATACTCATGCAGTAATTTTGTAATTTTGTCAATGGTAGAAGCATCCCAATAATCTCCGACATTGCCAAGCTTCAGTGTCTCCTCTATCCCAATATTAACTTTCTTTATCTTGATCATCTGTCCAATGAATGGAAGTTCAATTCCTGGTCCTTCCACATTCATGTGGCCTTCTGTCTCAGCAATGTTTACCTTCCTCGGATCATCATCTTCATCGACATTAATGTTGTAACATCCTTGTAATTTCTGGAATGGCGTAGTCCATTCGTCCTCTTCCTACTCCAAAGGGAGGATGGATGACTCCTTAAATAATTTATTCCTCACAATATTTAATGCTTGATATACTGAGGGAAATTCACTTTCAAACAAAAAGGTGGTTACAAAATTTTAAAGCATACCTTCCTAATCTGCGGTGATAAGGTGCAACTTTGCTTGAAGGTACCAGTTAATAGGGGTCGTGTCCAGCATGTTAATGAATCTGTGTACCCATTTTTCTCGAGGAATGTGACTCCAGGCCTCTTCATAGCTTCGTACATGGTCCTTTTGGCAGCTTAGGCCTTTGTACCTCACTTCATAGCTTCCTACTTGTGCTGAAAACCGCGTTGTCATCAAGGTTCAACATTGTGTCCAGTCTGTGATATTTATTTTATGTGTCCCCTGCCATCTTGCTGGTGTAGCTTTCAGAGCCTCATCCATAGCCAACAACCTCTATTTTTTTGGTACAATTTCTTCAAAGTCCATCAAGAAGGATTCTAAAGGATTCAGACCATCAAAGGTAGGTAAGTTACTGATTGTTGTACTAATCTAGTGAAATTATCTAGTCAATCGAGCACATATCCTTATGCATACTTCATACATCTGGTTCTTCCAATTCTCCAATGCTTCTTTTGAATCTAATGAGAATGCATTGTCACTTCACCATATTAGATTCCCATTGGTAGTAGGGTTGATATAATCCTATTGTATGGCCGTTAATTTATAGATGTTTTCCATCTCATATGCGTAGTCTTCTTCTCTTATGGGCTCTGTATACCTTGGACCTTCATCTAGATCTAAGGGTGCAATGACCCTAAGGACATATCCTTCAAATGTCATGTGTCTTTTCTTTAAATCGACCATAGTATAATTGTTGAAGGCCCAATTATTTCCTAGTAATGCAGGGTAAGAGAAGCTATCATCAACAATTTCAATTACCTGAATGTCTACAAAGGTTCTAACTCCCTCGATGTCCACAGGGACATGCTCCAATCGTCCAAATGGGATGACATATTCTTGATTATCCATGAGAATCCTGCTAGGGGAATATATCAGTTTGGGTTTTCCCATCAGTGCCCAAGTTTTCTTCGTCATGACGTTGACCTCCGACCCTAAGTCGAGGACCACATAGTCTATATCATACTCTCCTATTTGAGCATTCAAATGTAATTCTTTGTTTGTTCTTCTCTTCTTACCAATCTAGTGTACTACCCTGTTCAGCAAGGGGTGTACCTTTCCTAGTTCATACTGCCTGATTAGGTTATGTAACTCTTGTACATCTTTCTCATCCTGAATTAATTTAAGACAAGTGCACAAAAATTCAATGAGCGTACTTTCCTATTTTCCTTCTTTATGCTCAGTCGATTGATCAAATGCCTGAGGCATTCCATACACTTTTACTTCTAGTTGCATTCTGGATTAGGATCCTTGGTTCCTCTTGAATCCCTCTCTTGCTTCCGCAAGGATTTGTCTTTCTTTCTTTGCATCAAAATCCCGAGTCTTCTCCTCAGCTTTCTTGATACCTGACTCTTTTGCGATCTTTCTTTGGGTTGTTCTATCCTCTCCTATAGCAACGCCTCCTTGAGTAATGACAATGACTATAGGGTCGATTCCACAAGGTTAAAAATATATCAATTGTACTTGTGGGTTATGTTGAGGTCCTTGTCTTTCCTGAAGCTTAGCCAGTATCATAGATCATTCTTCTATGACATGCTCGAAAGAGTTACAATAGCTACAAGTTGTGCAAGGATTCCGACAATCCCTTGCTAAGTGTCCTAGTTGTGCAAAGTTATAACAAATTATTTGTCCTCGACTTCGGCCCATAACTCCTCCTCGTCCTCGTCCTCTGTATCCACCATGAGGAGTGAATTTTCCTTTCCCTAGAGAGTTGTACTGCAGAGTGTTTCCTTCTTGTTGTACTTTGCCTTGAATCTTGTATATGTCTCTCGACCTCTCATGCATGATATCGTAATCTCTAAAATCTTGATCATCATGCCCTACTGATTTACATAATGTGTAGTACAAGTTTGTGGGTGTCTAAACATACTTTTGCATGTAATAGCATTCACCTAGGCGATGTCTATTTCTGCACACATCACACCAGCGTAGGTTAACTTGCTTCAAGGGGCTTGGTGCTCGTGAGGCCAAATACTCATGAAATAAGGGACAATATTCCTTATCATGAACTTTTGATCTGCATCTCACACACCAGACATCTTTTGTTTTGTATTTTCCCTTATATTTCTTCATATCCTCGACCTGTAAAGACAAACTGGTTAGCTGACTCAAGATCTAGCTCATGCCTGAGCTCGATTCTCCCATAGGTGATGATTCAATCTTCATGGAGATTTACAAAGCTTCTTCCTGCGATGCAATCTTTTGTTGCATCAGAGGGACTCTAATGTGTGGTAACAATGAAATGATGAACCATTCTTTTTTCTGTTCATCGGGGATCTGAAAATTTAATCGTCCTGTTAGGGTCTTGAACTACTAGTTGAACTCCCAAACAGGTTCTGCTACCTTTTGCTTGATCTCTTTTAGCTCTGTAATACATTGTGACTCTGACTTTGGTTTCTTAAACTCTGCAATCAACACATTCTTGATCTCATTCAGTGGCTTAGGTTGCGCCATTCCTTGGACAAGTTTCATGTACCAGCTCAGTGCACGGTCCCTTAGCATAGTTCTGAATTGGGTTCTCTTGATGGCTTCGTCAGTGATACTTTCAATATTCCATATGGCTTCACACATAAACCAATGTTGATATGGATCTTCATATCCATCTCCTCTAAATATAGGGAGCCTCATTTCATCTTCCATAGAGCTGACTAGGCTTCTTGTCTGAGTAGATGCTAAGCTACCAGTAATAGTGCTCTGAGGACTCTGGTGGTTATGACTATTCTGACTGCTAGGTATTGTTGAGGCAATAGGAAGATTAATGATACTTACTTCAGTAGTCCGCGCAGTTCCTGAGGTTTTTGGCTCGCTTTGGCAAAGTTCTTCAGCTTCCCCTTTTCTATTCTAGTGGGTTTTGAATGTTCTTCATCGGTCAG
>JASDQU010245270.1:78469-94999 GCA_032191745.1 Picea mariana | reverse complement strand
GACTACGAGACCCCCTTATTATGAACAAAGTTCTGAGTGCCAAAATCTAGTGGCGGTGGCTCAAGCATCCCAAGGACCTCTGGGCCAGATTCTGGAGGAAAAAATATACACCAAATGTGGCAGAAAAGAACCTAATTCAATGGAATGGGGAAGGCCCCGACTCCCTGATGTGGACAACGACCAAGCAAAACAAGCAGCTGGTTACCTGAAGCGCATTCTGGGAAATCTGAAATGGGGAAACAGGCCTCTTCTGGCAAGATTCCTGGCAACAATGGCCAGCTCTAGACAACAACGATTGGGCAAGAGACATCTACCCACAAGATACTCTAGCAGGCCTGATGAGAGTTGCTGACTATTGGCAGGACAATTCCCCAGAAGACACTTGGCGCATATGGCACCTGGACAAGGAATGCATCAATCTGGGAGCACATGTGGACCTGGAACCCTAGCACGGGGAAATGGCCAAATGAAAGATTCCCAAAATAGCAGGAGAAGATATTCTTCTCTGGGGACACTCACCAAAGGGCACCTACAACACATAGCAAGCTTATCATATCATAACTCAGGTAGACCCTCCACCCACTAAGGATGTTTGGCGCAAAATATGGAGCCTTAAACACTGGCCAAAGATCACCCTCTTTCTCTGGCTAGTCTCCCACTCTAGCATTATTACTTGGGATAACCTATCGAAAAGGGGTTTTTTCAAGCCTTCCATCTGCATGCTTTGTGAAGGGGCAGAAGAAACCATGAATCATCTCCTCAACTCTTGTCCTTACACCACCCAACTCTAGGATCAAGCAACACTCATCATGCGCAAGTTGGATCGGCATAGAGAGAGCGTAATAGATACTATCACAGACTGGAGGGACCAGGATTTCCATTCCCCCCTCCTCAATCGCATTTGGCAACTACTTCCAGGCTTCATCCTCTAGCAAAATTGTAAAGAAAGGAACAAAAGGATCTTCTGAAATATCTCTCTCTCCTAGCAACAGTGTTGGCATCAATGCCATGCAACATCTTGGACTCTGGTGGTTATGACTATTCTGACTGCTAGGTATTGTTGAGGCAATAGGAAGATTAATGATACTTACTTCAGTAGTCCGCGCAGTTCCTGAGGTTTTTGGCTCGCTTTGGCAAAGTTCTTCAGCTTCCCCTTTTCTATTCTAGTGGGTTTTGAATGTTCTTCATCGGTCAGATCTACCTCTTCTCCACTGTAGAAACCCTCTTCTCCATAGTTTTGATTAAACAAGTTCTCAAGGTGAACCCCTCAGAATACTTTCCCATTGCGTGTATGTCATGCTTCTATGTCATTGTCATTGTCGTTGTCCGAGATCTTGAACAATATCCTTTTCAGGTCCGACCAATCTACTGTATCTTCAAGATGTGGTTTTCATGCAAAAGCATCTTAACTCTCATCTTTTGAAAGTGAAAATTTTTTCCTCTAGGTCCTTTGAAAAAGTATCTCTTGGCTTGGCTATATGATTTTGTTCTGTCAACAACAAACTTGGTGATATACCCTCCTATGGTACTATCAAACCAATGATCTACTACTCTGGATACATCGTTGTCAACTCTCTTGAACTTCTGGATCAGTGCCGGTGTCCAAACCACAGGAGGTCTATATTTAATCTCAAACTGGGTATCGACTAACCTAGCCAACCATTCAAACAACTCCTGGTGGATTCCCCTAAAAAAGATCTCGTGAATGTCGGTGAAGATGCATCTTTGTAGCCAATCTTCAGTACTTAGTTTAGGGTTCTTGTTTTGGGATTTAGCGAAGTCCCTCTCTTGATCCTCTATCCACTTTTGAATCTTAGTCTTTGATGGGAACCACCTTGAAATTCCCTTAAAGAGATTCTTGTCCCGGCAACGAAACCATTTGTTTGCACAGGGGCAGACCCAGGGTTCACTCTAAGAGTGTACCAACAAGACCTAGCTACTGGCCCTTTCGGCAACACGTTCGAGGAAGATGCAGTCTCACCAGAAGCAGCTAAGAGGTGGGTTGCAGGATAGAGATGTCTACAACCAAGGGAATATCAAGTGGAACTAATACAACAATAATGTAGCATTCATGTGTCACTTATCAACTAGATATACACTGCACAACTATAGATCTGATCTAACACAATAATGCAAATGACAACATAACAATGATAGGAATGCATGCATCCATCACACATACAACACAAAATTTAAGTCGTTCACCCTGTCTCTAGGGCTATGTCCACAGAACTGGGCTTATGATATATTAAGATAAAGCTTACAGTTCTGATCTATGCTCTGCCTAGTAGTTTCTCTCTCCTCTTCTCTACCCTTCCTGCGCACCCAGTTGTAGGATCTGATATTCACACCCAGTTGAAGATCTTGCAATACTAGAAGGCTCTCACTCTCATCACTTCTCTCTCTCACCGCACAGTAATCTCTTAATCAACCAAAATCAATAGCAATACCCAGTGCTACTACAGACTCGACCTAGATCCTCTCGACCTCTATTTATACATTGCAGTCCCTCACTGACAGCCTTAGGCCAAAACCTAGGTGTCAAAACCCTAATTACCCAAAACCCTAGGTGTATAAAACCCTAGGTCAACTTGACCGATGTTTTGAGGGCTTCACGAGCCTATCTTTCCTTCCTTGTCACACGGTGCTCCAAAGCATCCAATGGTGGCTTTCTCTGCCTGCTGATTTTTCTATGATTCTTTTCTCTTACGCATCTGTCATCCATGATCTCCTCATTCAACGACTTGATTTTCTGTACTTCGCTCCATATTTTCTTATCTTTTTCTTACTTCGACCTAGTGACAGTCACTGTGTTTCCCATGCAGTTCTCATTTTACCTTTTCTTCCTTGATCTTCACTTCCTTCCATAACCAAGGGCCAACAACCATTTTTGAGAATCTATCATCTACCATGAATATGGAATCACAACCTCTCTGTGTCCTTGGCATTCCTAACACAAAATCCATGCTTACCATGTCCCATGACCACTCTGGTACTGGAAATGGTTGATATAATCATGTATTCTGTCTCTTTCCCTTTGCGTGTTGGAAAATTCTAAAGTTGTTGAAAGATTTCTTGAAATCTGTCCTCATCCCTAGCCAACAATATAGATTTTTTAGTTGCACAAATGTTTTTTCATGGCCGAAATGTCCAGCCAATCCTCGACTATGTTTTTCTTTCAGAAGATTATCCCTCATAGAACTCTTTGGGATACACAACTGATTTCCTTTGAATAATAATACATCCTGGATTAAGTATTCAATCCATTGGCTTCTATCTCTCGGAACATGATTCTCACATGCTTCATAAGCCTCCCTGAAATCTGAATCATCCATGTACATATCCTTAAGGTTATCAAAACCTAAGGTATTCACACGAAAATCCTGCAGAATCAAACATTTCCTGCTAAATGCATCAACAACCTTGTTAGCAGTTCCAGAAATGTGCTTTATAACAAAAGTAAAGTTTTTCATAAATTCAACCCATTTGCATGTTTCTGATTCAGTTTTTCTTGTCTGGTTATGAATTGTAAAGCGTGATTTCTGCTATACAAAACAAATTCTTTTAGAACCAAGTAGTGCCTCCATTTCTTTGGCACTTATATGAATGCATAAAACTCTTTATCATACATGGAATATTTCATATTGGCATTGTTCAGCTTATCACTGAAGTATGCAATTGGCCTGTTGTCTTAGCTTAAGACTGCTCCAACCTCAAATCCACTTGTGTCACATCTCACTTGAAATGTCTTACCAAATTCTGGCAGAGCTAGAACTGGTTGTTCAATTATCTTCTCCTTCAACAACTTTAAATTTTTCTTTGATTCCTCTATCCAATGAAAAGATTTATGTGTTTTCTTGACTATGCCCATCATTGGTGCAAAAATTCCACTAAAATTTCTGATGAACTTCCTGTAAAAACTCACTAGTTTATAGAAGCCTCTGACTTCAAAGATATTCCTTGGTGATGGCCATTATTTGATTACCTTCTTAGGATCCATCTTCAACTCATTCGAAGAGATTATGAATCACAAATAAATGATTTCTTTCTTCATGAAAGACAACTTCTTCAGATTTATCAACGACTTCTCTTGTTGTAACCTCCTCATCACTAGAGTTAGGTGTTTCAGATGTTCTTCCTTAGTCTTACTGAAGACCAATATATCATCAAGATATACAATTACAAACTTTCCAATGAAATATTTCAGAACTTTGTTCATTAACCTCATGAAGGTACTTGGCACATTCGTCAAACCAAATGACATGACAAGCCATTCATACAATCCTTCATTCGTCTTGAATGTTTTCTTCCATTCATCACCTTCCCTCATTCTAATTTGATGATATCCACTTTTCAAATCAATCTTTGAAAAAAAAATTCTCCACTCAAGCAATCCATCAAGTCATCCATCCTTGGTAATGGAAATCTATACATGATGGTGATTTTGTTTATATCTCTCGAGTCTGTAGACATTCTCCATCCACCATCCTTCTTTGGACTTAACACTGTTGGTACAACACATGGAATCAATCTTTCTCTTATGAACCCCTTGTCCATCAAGTCTTGGACTTGCTTCTTGACTTCTTCATTCTCCTGTAGCATCAATCTGTACGCTACCTTGTTTGGTAAACTCGCTCCTGGTATAAGGTCAATGTGATGTCTTATATTTCTGATGGGTGGCAACGAACAAGGTAAATCATCCACCACTATATCAGCAAAATTCTCCAGCATTTCCTGAATTTCCTCTGGTAGTTCATCTATCGAAATACTGGTCAAGATGACTCTAGGTTTCCTTACCACAACAAACTGCATGTCTTCTTCTTTCTTTAATTCCTCCAGAAGTTCCTTCCCACTCATGAGAAGTATAGTGTTTCTCACTTATGCTTTCACCTTCTTGTCTTCGATTGGAAACAACATATGTGTCCTACCATTATTCTCTAAGGTGTATGTGTTCTTTCTCCCATCATGAACAACATTTTTGTCATATGCCCACGGTCTTCCCAACAAAAGATGACAGACATCCATGGGAATAACATCACACAAAATCTCATCTCTATATATACCTATCTTAAATTCAACTAAACATTTTTTAGTGACTATTCCCTGATGTCCTTTTCTAAACCACGAGACTTTATATTGGCTTGGATGTGCAACTGTCTCCAATTCCATATTCTCCACCATTTATGTGGATACTAGATTATATGTGCTTCCATTGTACACAATTACCTTGCATACCCTATCCTTGGTCTTGCAAGTAGTTCTAAATAGACTGTTTCTCTGGACTGGAATCTCCACCTATTTCTCTGGCTTCAAGAGAATTTTCCTCATCATTAAGGATCTTATGCCTTCTGCATATTCTGCCTCAAAATTTTTCCTTTGTTCTTATGAAATGTGAGCTTTGCCTCCTCCATCTCTTTTTCTATCAGGAAATTCAAACGATTTGTCTCTGATCTTTCCAGAAACAAAACATTTTATCTCACCTCCTCTACCTCTACCTCTTCCTCTTACTCGTGGAAAAGTGTTCTTATTGGCATACTGTCCTCTCTGTGAAATTCCTCCTCTTTCTGGGTGATTATGAGGTTTATTTTCTTCATCCTTGGCCTTCTGCACTTTGTCTTGGGCAATTTCTTTGCCTATGCTCTACGTTCTACCTCTGCCCCTTTGACCTTTTTTTTCAAGCAAATGTTTCTTCTTCCTTTAGAGCAATTTGATAAGCATATTCCACATTTCTGATTGTCACCATGCTCATCTCATCCTGAATGTCATATATTAGACCATTCATGTATACAACGACCTTTTCATCATCACTCTCATGATGACTAGCTCGGATGTTAAGTCAGTAAAATTCCTTAGTGTATTATTTTACTGTCATCCCCTTCTGTCTCAAATTCTGCATTCTTTGAAATAAGTTAATTTGATAATCTCTAGGTATAGACTTGGCCTTCATTTTTTTTACCATCCTATCCCAGCTTTGGCTTCTTTTCTTTCCCTTGCAAGTCCTATCAGCCTGCATTTCATCCCACCACATTGTTGCATGCCCTTTCAATCTAGTGGCAGCATGTTTTTCTTTCCTATCTTCTTTGATATATTCATAATCGAAGTATTCATACAGATCTCTAAACCAATCTAGCATCTCCTCAATGTCGAAGTTGCCTTCATACATCAGAATGCCCATTTTTTCTCTAGCCCCTATTCTTGCAACAACTCTGAATAGACGTTCTTCTGCAACATCTTCTGCTACAACTTCTCCTTCATCCCTAGCCTCGTTTTCACTTTCGGCTTCATTGACATCTCCTGTATCAGTAGCTCGTCTCTTTGTTGTCTCCATAACATCTAATCAAACACGAAGTTCTATCATTTCCCTTTCCATAGCTAGATCGGACATTGGTCTGTCTTGACGTCTTCTGGGCAGCATTGTTCAAATATGTTCCATGCATAATCCAATTTACAACTTTCCTTATTTTTCCTCTTGCATACAAATAACAATGATTGTAATCTCTGATACCACCTCGTACAGGACCCCTACCTCAGTAGGTTCTGCTCGACCTTCTGGTCTAAGGATCATTCTTAGTCTCCCTTGAGCCGAAATGGCTCTTTGATTACCAACTAGAATCTTCACACTTGTAACCATGGGTCATTCTTAGGAGCTATGATTGTGCAAACAAGCACTAGGCACGAACTCTTACCAAAGTGACCAACGATGTGACCACAACCTTTACCGATTTTTTTTTTCACGAATCACAATTTCGGGGGTATTGTCTTGATACAACCTCAACACTCCACATCCATGAAACCCTAAAACTCGATGTGGGACCTCTCCCCAGGACTAGATATGACGGTCCTATACCTTCCCCTCGATCGACGACCACGATCGCGTCACGACTTTGCATTTTGCGATATCGGGACCTTTTGTGTAACACTAGCCAACTAATCCAACTCCCGACTCCCGAAATACTGAGATCCAGAATAAAGAGATCAATGAATCCCGTTGATCCATATCCAATAGATATTATTCCTCCTGGGCTTGTGAGTGTTGAAAGTTTATCAGCCTTATCCTTCCCACTGATCTACTAGGTCCAACGGCTCACGAAATTTTGCTATTACTCCCTATAAGAAATTCCACCGTCTGTTCAAATTTTCAATGGCTCCAAGCCAAAGGAATTGGCATCAATTCTTTTGGGGTCAACCTCTATGAAGTTATTTCAACCTTCTTCTTTTCTTCGAATCCCTTGAAGTCTCTATCGCTTCTGAGCTTCTCTTCTATTGCAAACTCAATAATTCCAAGGGTTATTTGTGTGCACTCCTTGAAGTGCTCATGATAACCTCTGGTTATCTGATGTCTTCCTCTTCTATGCACTCCTTGAAACATAAATCCTTTGACCCCTCACTTGGGTTGGAAAAGTATAAGACTTCGACCTGCCTGCGTACTCCTTTTGCATCTTTGTGCTATAATCGCACTTTTGCTGGTATGAGAACAACGATATCTCTCCTGATCTTGTATGAGGTAAACTCAGAACCTGTTAATGCACTCTTTGCGGACTTTCACTGAACTCCTTATAGGAATTCATAGGACGAGAAATAATTGAAACTCATTCTCTCCCTCTCAATGACTTCATGCAGTCAATCATGAAATCATACATATACATAGCATTGAAACAAATGCATAACAGAGACTGGAATTAACTATAAACATACCATTCAATATATGTAAATAGAATTCATAAACACCATGAAATTTGGATCAAATCCTCCTCATATTAATCCAAGTGCATCTGTACATGGGTTCTATAGCATCAACTATCTTCTTATACACTCTTCTACAATCTATGTTCTTCTATTCTCTTGCTCTACAACTCTATAATTCTTACAATGAGAATAATAATAATGATACAGTACAATACATGTGAGGGGGGTTTCTAAAGTTTTCCCTCCTACACTCTAAACTGTCAAATCGAAATGAAAGATACAACTACTTTATATTTAATACAATAAATGACTCCAACAAATAGGTGAGAGAAACCACTCAAGATCTATATTACAACTCAAAACATAAATGTGAATGCATCCTTTCAAGATATTACATTAATGTCTTATCCTTTCAAATTCAAAATGATTTCAAAACGTGTGTTGGTGCATATCTAGTTGTCCTCCACTTTTGCGCCTGCTTTGCTGGCTTGCTTACGATGCTCCTGCATCACATGTCCTGCGATCTTTCATGTGCCACATGTAGCTACCATCTCGAGATGATATTTTCTCAGCATTTTTTCTGAGGATGTACACGCGCAGGGTCCCTATTTTTCCAAGTGTTAGGGTTTTGGGTCAGAGCCTTAACCCTTCCGACCTTTCCCGAGATTGGATCATTTCACACTTCTTCATTTTTATTTATCTTCTCTTCATTTTACTCTGAGAGGTTTTCATAGCGTTAAGTGTTTTCACTGTGTGAGTGCTCAACGTTGATTGCGTTTTTGGGTTTCCTCTAGTTGTTTCATCACATAATAGGTAATAGTTTTAACAACCTCTTCACTTTCTTTTTTTTTCTCTAAGTTGTGCTTAACTGATCCATTAGCTTGCAGTGTTGGTAATTGTTAGGTCATCGATTCTATCTAAATGTATCTGCGATATTTTCCATCGTAGACTTCTTACTTCATTGTGTAAGTTTGTTATATAAAGCTTACGGTTATATTTTGGTTGTGATAATATTGCACTTCTAGTTTGTCTCTCTTCAAAAGGGTACTACCCCCTGGACTCGTTACTCTATGGAATTTTATATTCCAAATAACATGTTCAATTCGTTATGAGATTCAAACCGAGATAGTGTTCATGTTTAAATAGAATACCAGTTTCTCATAGAGTCGATTTATTCTCTAGTTTTACTCTGTAATAATTTTTTCTTGTCATTGTTGATACTTTTATTCTCAAGTAATTGAATAATGATGGGCCCTGCGTATTGTATGTGAGAGTAACCATCATCCATTAAACTCATTTTACATTCGGGTGGAGTTCAAGTGACATACAAAGATACCAGATACTTGGTACACCCACGGTAAGTTAGTATTTTAATTCTCTAAATACTTTTGTTGTTTTAAATAACTATGTACTGCATCCTAACTTGTATACTATTTGATGTACATGTATCATGTTGGTTGGTACCATGGAGATTCAAGAATACCTTTTCTCATAAAGGTATTTGGGTTCCAATCCTTAACTAGCTTCGAATTTGGCACCACATTTTAGGATTGTTTATTATCATAGCTAGTTGACCGAATAAACTGTATAATCGTTCATGGAAGTCTGTCACTCAGATATGTTGTTTACGCATTTCATAATTTTTGAATACACTAGTTATTCTTTTGTTTCATTTATATCGATCATTATTTATGTCCCTATTTTTATTTACTGGTTTTTCCCTTGTGGAATATACACATTCGTTGTAATGATTTCCTTATGGATATATGGAAGAGTATTTCCTTAAACTCTATAATGATTTCTTTCGATTACATGTATGTTGTATTATATTTAAACTCTGTAACGAATTCCTTTAGAACATATGTATCGCGCATTTTATTAACTATGTTACTATTTCATTTGCATGGTATAATATGTTAACTCCGTAACTATTTCCCTTTCGGATATATACATAGTGTAATTTGTAAATGTTAACTCTATAACTATTTCACTTTTTGGATACGTGCATAATGTAATTTATAAATTCTGTAAAATTTTCATTTTTCAATATATGCATAATATAATATGTTACCTCTATAACTATTTTCATTTCGGTTGTATGCATTGTATTTGTTGAAACTTTGTTTCTCTTCCTTGCAAGTCTCTGATACAAGGAAAAATTTGGTTTATTAATTGGTTTATACCTACTATTTTTATTGCTTCATTACTGGTATTATGACTCTGAGCATAGATCTAGGATCTGAATAGATATTTACTTTATTTCATCATTTTCCTACCTAAACTCATGATATACTTGAATCCTCTTTTGATAATGCTCTTAATTTCTAACATTGTTACAATTTATTTATTCCCATATTTTAGACACAATAATGCACAATAAAAACATAGTAAGATTTTAAATCAACATTTTCATAATAAGAATAAAACCTGGAACTTTGGGGAAACCACACATTGAAGTCTTTGTTCCTCCCAACTTTAGAATAGAGTGTCTGTAATATTTTTAACCCGTGAGATGAGTTCAGAATCCAAGGGGATGCCTATGTGGCCACTTCCAGAATTATGAGCTCCGGTGATGTGAGTAATCTTTGTAAAATTTTGTTGTGTCAAGTAGGTTTGCGCATATCCTTTTTCAATCTATCAAATTTTTCCCTCTTGGAATGGAATCCCATTCCCTTGTCATGACTTGTTTTATTTTTCCTAGGACTTGTGACACTTTTCTTGAGACTCCTTCTCACGGAACACCTGTCATATTTAACTTTCCACATGTTTACAGATTCTCCTATAAATATGGAATGTGTCTTTTTGAAACTAAGTTAACTCCACAGGTTATCTCTATCTATTGCCACTTGGCCTAACCCTTTGGATTCCTAACTCCCTCTTTAACAATTGCTTCAACATGTGCCCCTTTTTCCATGTGTTTTTATTTTCATAAAATAATAAGGTTTTAGAAGTCTCTTTTTGATATATCAACCAAATTGTCTTTTTTGAAAAATAATTAAAATTCTAAACTAAAAAAATTAATAGAAATGATAATTAAAAATACAATTTTTTGGGTATCATAATGAGGAAGTTCGATAACATTATTTTTTATCTAAGTAAAGAAGAGCGTAAAATATTGATGTAAAAATTGCAGAGGGATGAATTAGGTGAATGAAAAAAATACTATTCAATATGATTTTTTTTTGTAATTTCCATTAATAATATACTTAGGAATATTATATGACATGTTTCAAACAATCTATTAATTCACATATGTTTAATGTTCTACATGCACCAACAACGAGGAAACAAAATTCCATCATAACAAAAAAAAATTAATTAATATAGAAGATGTAAATGATGATGAATTGGTCCTTAGCTCATCTAGAGTGGTGTTGGAGATTAATCAAAGGGGGGGAATTTTTACAGAACTATGAACGATATAGTGGAACGAACGTATAGACGTAATTTTCACTTACAATATAGAAATCAATCCAATGATTCCAAGAAACAGGTTATATTTAAACTACAAGAAGCATTTCCAGAGCAATGGTCAATGAAACTTGTCACACTCGCAATAGCAAAAACATACAACAAAAAAAAGAATCATTCAAAAAATAAAACTCCTAAAAACACTTTTTTAGAATATATATATATATATATATATATATATATATATATATATATATATATATATATATATATATATATATATATATATATATATATATATATATATNTTACAAAGTATTCATTTATTAATATATCAATTTTGTGATATTTAGTTTTCATATATCAATATAAAAATACTATATTGTCATGTTATTTTTTTAAGAAAATTATGAAAATACCAGAGGACAAACGAGCTGATATTCAAGATATGCCAGTATGAATCTCCAAAAAAGTGTACAAGGAGATGGTCAAAGAATTGGACATAATTGCATCACAGGAGGAGTTATCTCAACAACAACGTGCTTCAAATGTATATAATCATTGAATTTTTCTATTAGGTACAAATAATTAATTATACATTAAGTATTAATTTTCAAATATTCTCTTACAAAAAAGAACATAAAATGGAACTCATTCTGCTCATGAAACTGGATGACAAGGAATAAAAGGGTTGATAGCAAAGTTTGCAAGTAATTGTTATTTCCTTATAACAACTTAAGTTTTTTTTTGTATATATTAAGTTGTTTTACAATAGGCATACTTGAATGTCTTCAAACATGTGCTAACATACAAAGAAGAGCCATCATAAAAATTGATTGAAATTGCGTTAATTAAGGGTTGTGAGTATATGTTGGTATATCAAAAATTAATTGTCGAATTTGTAAGTAAAATCTATGTTGTTTTACTTCCATTATTTTATAATTAATGAAAAAAAAATCATACTTTATATTAAATCTATGATTTACTATGGGGTATAAAACTTGCACGAAACGGTAGTGGGGTGCAACATAAGATGATAGGTAAAAAATGACAAAATAATTTAAGACAAAGGGTAAAAGGAGGAGCCGAAGGGTTAGGGTTTTGCAGAGATTTTGAGTTGCGTGGTTCCAGCAGTGGCCCCGTCAGGGATGATGTCTCACAAGGAGGGAGGGCCGACAGGCATCTCCTACAGTCAAGCCACAACGAACAGAAATGTTGCTGAGAGGTCGAAGCGGCCGACCTTTGAGCTGCCGCCAGACCTGCGCTCGAAATTGATGGAGGAGGGCATGTGCAAGGACCGAGAGATGGATATCAACCCAGAGAAAGGAACTCTCCCCCCCACCGTGTCAACTCCATGGATGCCTGGTAAGTATATTCCACAAGCGCCACAAGCCCCAAAATATGTGATTAACTCACCATGCATAGTAGAGAAAAAACAATACATGAGAGAATATGCTCTGGTGGGAAAGTTCCTAGGGCTCTGGCCCTCGTAGCGAGATCTGATTAAATGGATACAATACTGGTGGAAGCCAAAAGGTCACTATCAGCTGCAACTAGGATCTAAGGGGTTTTTCACAATCATCTTCCACAACCTTGAGGATCGTAACTGCATATTCAATGGGGGGCCCTATTTCTTCAACTCGATGGGTCTCTTCTTACGATTTTGGACACAGAAGTTCAACCTTGAAAAGGAGGACTTCGTACATGCACCTGTATGGATCAGATTATACTCTCTCCCACAGGAATTCTGGCTAGAGGAGGTACTGGCTGGCATAGGCAATACCATCGGTATCTATGTCAAGTCATCAGAAGCCACCAAGCAAAGGCGCTACACCTCTCATGCATGAATCTGTATGTACCTGAATATAACTAAACCGCTCCCAAGATCCATCATATTGGAATATCATGATGAGGATTGGACCCAAACCATCGACTATGAACACATCCCGTTCTGGTGTCGGAAATGCCACGAACACGATCATCTTTTTAGAGAGTGCCCCCTCAACACTGTTCACAAAGAAGGGAACCTAGACAGCGGCAAGGACAAGGACAACTTCATTCAACGAACAGGGAAAAGAAGATCAGGAGGAAGGAAGCAACCGGCTCAAGTAAGTAAATATCCCTCAACTAGCAATAGATTTACAGCTTTACAAGACCAACCAAAAACCCTCGCAAACCACATGTAGCTCAATGAACCACCTCTGACTAATGGCTCTCAAGCGGCCAGACCAGGGAGGAAATATCCCCACAAAGTAAGGGATCAGATCTCACCCCCCTAAACACGACTCAGGAACCGCAGGATCCTTTGGAGATAGAGGATGGAGACGCATAAATGGAGATGGAGGAGCCAGACCTAGCCAGAGTATATTTGGAGCACCTCTAGCATGCCTATATGCAGCAGAAACTATATACCATACCCAGAGATCAATTACGAAAGGTGCACAAAGTCTTCCTTAACTCCTCTACTGGGTGCTCGGCAAGGGCTAGCCAAGGGCTGGGAATACAGAGCAACCAATCAAAAAATACAAGTAAATATCAGAAAGACGAAAAGAAAAGAGGGAGGAGATCCACCAACAAGCTTATTCAAGAAATAGGCCACTTCAAGAAATCCACCTGATCTTGGACAACTTCCCTCCTCTCCCCACCCCCCCGTCATCATGAAGATCATCTCATGGAATATCAGAGGTCTCAATGGGCATAGGAAGCAAAAATTGCTACGAGATCTGATTTTAGCGGAAAAAATTGATATAGTTCTTCTGCAGGAAACAAAATGTACCTCAGAAGATGTTGACAAACTACTCCCCTACTGTTGGAAGCAAGGGGAAGCAGTTTCAGTAGCGGCCACAGGAACAGCAGGAGAATTGGCTATCCTCTGGAACACAAACTCAGTAATGATCGAAAAATTCATCGCCACAAGATGGTCCGTCACAAAAGACTACAGGCTCATTGGTTCAAATAATCCGAGACACTTGACTAATGTCTATGGCCTGGCCAACCTAAGGGAGAAGCCATCCTTCCTCAGGAACTTGAACTACTTATCCACTCTGAATCAGCACAAGAGATGGATTATTGGAGGAGATTTCAATATCATCCACAGCCTGGAGGAGAAGAAAGGGGGACCAAGACGAATGGATCGAGAAACCAACAAATTCAATAGCCTCATAGATAACCTTCACCTTATTGACTTGGAGACTATCAATGGCACTCATACTTGGACAAATAGAAGAACTGGCACACACCAAATTGCTTGCAAACTAGACCGGTTCCTCATCTCGGATTTTCTCATGTTGGAAGGAACAGCTCTGGAAGCTACCATCCTGAATCTCTCTAGTTCATACCATTGGCCTATTCAGCTATGGCTGGACATCCCAACCACGTTGAGGAAAAAACCTTTCAGATTCGAATAGTTCTGACTCAACCACCCCAATTTCCAAGCAAAAATACAGAATTGGTGGAGGGAGGCAGAGGTCCTGTAAGGCTAAAAAATGTACATATTTTAATAGATGTTAAAGAAACTCAAACAATGTCTCAAGCTCTGGAATAAGAATACCTTCAGCAACATCTTTGACTCCCAAAGGTAGTTATCAGAGCGAATGAGGGAAATTCAAAATTAGATCAGAACTCAGGGGCTAATGAATGAACTAAAAGTCCAGGAAGAAACAGTAAATCAACAGCTGGAGGATAGGAAAAGACAAGAAGAGATTCTATGGAAACAAAATTCATGCATCAGATGGCTCAAGGAGGGGGAACGCAATACCAAATTCTTCCATAGGACGGTCATCCATAGGAGGCACACCAACAAGATCACGAGCCTTATCTCTGCAACTGGGGATACCATTCACCCCCACGAAGACATGGAATCAACTCTGATAGGATACTATCAAGATCTCCTCACAGAACCTATCCCGGATAGACATGAGGCCATCACTAAGGTCACGCAGTATGTGCCCTCCCTCATTACACGGGAGAAAAACTGAGCTCTGCTCCATCCTATTAAAATTGTGGAGGTGGATCAAGCACTCCAGGACACACCCAAATGTAAGGCCCCAGGACCTGATGGCTTCACCAACGACTTCTTCCACCATTGTTGGCCAATGATCAGGGTCGAGGTTTGGGAAATTCTAGAAGATTCCAGGGCCACGGGACAAGTCCTCTGAGCACTAAATGCAACCTTCCTCGCCCTAATACCCAAAGAGGGGCAGGCGCATCACCCACAACAGTTCATACCTATAGCTCTTTGTAATGTAATTTACAAACTCCTAACAAAGGTAATTTCTAGAAGACTCAAGCCTATCTTACCGACAATTATTTCCCCAGAACAATCAGGCTATGTTGAAGGCAGACAAATCATGGATAGCGTCATCCTCGCTCATGAAGTGATCCACTCTCTGAGAAGACCAAAACACCAGGTATGCTCCTCAAATTAGATCTCTCTAAAGCCTTTGACAAGATAAGCTGGGAATATATGTAGGCAATGCTCCTTGCCTTTGGATTTGATCAAAGCTGGGTTTCTTGGATTCTGAATCTAACCTCTTTGGCTTTCTTCTCCATTCTTTTCAACGGTGTCCCCTCTCGACCTTTTTCTCCCTCAAGAGGAATCGGGCAGGGGGATCCCCTCTCCCCTTTCCTTTTCATCATTATGGCTGAAGGTCTGGGACGTTCCATCCGGGCAGCAGTGGAAAGCAACCTTCTGATAGGCTTACCCTTGCATGGCATCTCCCCTCCCATCTCACACAGTTAATTTGTGGACGACTTGCTTCTAATGGGCACCCCAACAGTCCGTGAAGCCAACGCTCTACTTTCCATTCTCCAAACCTTCTCATACGCCTCGAGGATGGAATGCAATAGGGTAAAATCCCAAATTTTTTTCTTCAATACACCACCCCTAATTAAGGTCCATATCACTGAAATCTTAGGTTTCAACAGAAGCTCCCTTCCATCCAGATACATAGGCATCCCCCTAATTGACAATGCCCTCCGAAACTCCTCGTGGGAATACCTTCTTTCCTCCTTTACCAAGAGGCTCTTCTCCTAGACCTTCCAAGTTTTAAACCTGCCCATTCGTCTTGTTCTTCTCTGATCCATCCTACAAGCCCTTCCTGTTTACTCCTTTTCAACGCTGGCTGCACCAAGATCTGTTCTCACAACCATAAAAAATCTACAAAGAAACTTCCTCTGGCAAGGCATTAATTCAGGTAGGAAAATAGCACTGGTCAGTCGGGATAAATTATGCTGACCCAAAAACCAAGGTGGCTTAGGACTACGAGACCCCCTTATTATGAACAAAGTTCTGAGTGCCAAAATCTAGTGGCGGTGGCTCAAGCATCCCAAGGACCTCTGGGCCAGATTCTGGAGGAAAAAATATACACCAAATGTGGCAGAAAAGAACCTAATTCAATGGAATGGGGAAGGCCCCGACTCCCTGATGTGGAC